>WNGS01001538.1:0-18379 GCA_020271785.1 Procambarus virginalis
TTGCCTTTATCCATATATCTGCTACGATTTCTGGCCACAAGAATGTTTCGAATATTAATTGGAGTGGAATGCTCAGCTCAGTTTGCACATTCTCGCAGGACCCAAGGTGAAACTCCACCAGCTCCAACTGCTTTATTTCTTCCTAGTCTAGTGTACTCACCTAGTTGTGCTTGCGGGGGTTGAGCTCTGGCTCTTTAGTCCCGCCTCTCAAACCGTCAGTCAACTGGTGTACAGATTCCTGACCTACTGGGCTCTATCATATCTACATTTGAAATTGTATTAACCTAGTTGTATTCACCAGTTGTATTCAGCAGTTGCATTTCACCAGTTGTGCTTGCGGGGGTGAGCTTTGCTCTTTCGGCCCGCCTATCAACTGTAACTATTTTCTCTCTCACACACACAACACATGCATACCATGCAAGCTGGATGGAGAAGATTGTGCGAAGAAAGCTAGTTGGAACACTGTGAGCGAAGGAACTTTGTAACACAGCATCAACATGGGTTCAGGGATGGCAGGTCCTGCCTCACAGGGTTACTTGAATTCTACGACCAGGCAACAAAAATAAGGCAAGAAAGAGAAGGGTGGGCAGACTGCATATTTTGGATTGTCGGAAAGCCTTTGATACAGTGCCACACAAGAGGCTAGTGAAAAAGCTGGAGATGCAGGCTGGAGTGAAAGGGAAGGTACTCCGTGGATACAGGAGTACCTAACCACAGGAGACAATGAGTCAGTGTGAGGGGTGAGGTCTCAGATTGGCGAGACGTTACAAGTGGAGTCCCGCAGGGGTCAGTCCTTGGACCTATAACTGTTTCTGGTATATGTAAATGATTCTCCCAGAGGGTATAGAATCGTTTCTCTCAATGATTGCCGATGATGCAAAAATTATGAGGAGGATTGAAACTGAGGACGATAGTAGGAGGCTACAAGACGACCTAGACAGACTGTTGAATGGTCCAACAAATGGCTGTTGAAGTTCAACCCGAGTAAATGCAAAGTAATGAAAATAGGCAGTGGAAACAGGAGGCCAGACACACGATACAGAATAGGAGATGAAGTACTTAATGAAACGGACAGAGAGAAAGATCTAGAGTTGATATCACACCAAACCTTTCTCCTGAAGCCCACATAAAAAGGATAACATCTGCGGCATATGCGAGGCTGGCTAACATCAGAACAGGCGTTCAGGAACCTGTGTGTAAGGAATCATCAGAATCTTGTACACCACATATGTAAGACCAATCCTGGAGTTGCAGCCCCAGCATGGAGCCCGTACCTTGTCAAGCACAAGACGAAGCTGGAAAAAGTCCAAAGGTATGCACAGACTAGTCCCCAGAACTAAGAGGCATGAGTTACGAGGAAAGGCTGCGGGAAATGCACCTTACGACACTGGAAGACAGAAGAGTAAGGGGAGATATGATCACAACCTACAAAATCCTCAGAGGAATTGACCGGGTAGACAAGGACAAACTATTCAACACATGGGGGGACGCGAACAAGGGGACACAGGTGGAAACTGAGTACCCACATGAGCCACAGAGACGTTAGAAGGAACTTTTCAGTGTCCAGAGTAGTTTAACGGATGGAATGCATTAGGCAGTGATGTGGTGGAGGCTGACTCCATACACAGTTTCAAGTGTAATATGATAGAGCCCAGTAGGCTCGGGAATCTGTACACCGGTTGATTGACAGTTGAGAGGCGGGACCAAAGACGCAAAGCTCAACCCCCGCAAGCACAATTAGGTGAGTACAAATAGGTGAGTACACACACACACACACACACACACACACACACACACACCACACACACACACACACACACCACACACACACACACACACACTATTGAAAGTGTGGGAAACTATAGGAATAACAGTACACCTGAGAGCAGAGAAAGATACCAGAGCACCAGGAATGAATACGTCAGGGTGAGAAGAGAGGCAGAAAGACAATACGAAAACGACATAGCAATAAAGGCAAAGACTCAACCCAAATTGCTGCACAGCACATCAGGAGAAAGACAACAGTGAAGGAACAGGTAATGAAACTGAGGATAGGGGCAGACAGATCACTACAAACGACAAAGAAGTGTGCGAGGAACTCAATAAGCGGAAACTGAACTCGAGCGGAAATTGAAACACTCATATGAAACTGAAGAAAGACAGTTAGAACAGAAAGCAATTCAGGAAATAAAGAAAAATCAAAATACTTCTTCACATATGCGAAATCAAAAGCAAAAACTACTGCCAGTATTGGACCTATTCGTACAAGTGAAGGTTCATACACGGAGGATGACAAAGAAATTAGTGAAATCCTAAAAAAGCAGTATGAGGACATGTTTAGCACTCCAATAAACAACATGAAAGTAGAAGATCCAGACAATTTCTTTATGCGGGATATTCAAACCCCTGTAAATATAACTGATATCAACACGAGCGCACTTAACTTTGAAAGAGAAATTGAAAACATGCCCATGCACTCGGCCCCAGGTCCAGACTCATGGAATTCAATATTTATAAAGAAATGCAAAGTGCCAGTAGCACAGGCACTCAGTATAGTGTGGAGGAAGAGCTTGGACACGGGGGAGATACCAGATGCACTTAAAGTAGCAGACATAGCCCCTCTACACAAGGGAGGGAGCAAAGCATTGGCAAAGAATTATAGATCAGTTGCATTAACATCGCACATAATAAAAGTATTTGAGAGAGTGATTAGGAGTCAGGTCACCAATTTCATGGAGACCAATGACCTTCACAACCCAGGCCAACATGAATTTCGAGCGGGAAGATCGTGCCTCTCACATCTACTTGAGCACTACGACAAAGTCACTGAGGCATTAGAAGAAAAACAGAATGCTGATGTGATATACACGGACTTCGCAAAGGCTTTCGACAAATGTGACCATGGCGTGATAGCACACAAAATGAAGTCAATGGGAATAACCGGTAAAGTAGGACGCTGGATACTCAGTTTTCTGTCTAACAGGACTCAGCGAGTAACGGTCAACCATATAAAATCTAGTCCAAGTGCAGTTAAAAGCTCTGTGCCTCAGGGTACAGTCCTTGCACCGCTGCTTTTCCTTATTCTCATATCAGATATAGACAAAAATACAAGTCACAGCTTCGTATCATCCTTTGCAGATGACACAAAAATCAGTATGAAAATTACCTCGGCTGAAGACATTGAAAAACTTCAAGCTGATATTAATAAAGTTTTCGACTGGGCATCAGAAAATAACATGATGTTTAACAGTGATAAATTCCAGGTACTCAGGTACGGTAAAAATGAGGACCTTAAACATAATACAGGGTACAAAACACAATCAAATGTACACATAGTAGGAAAACAGCATGTAAAGGATTTGGGAATAATGATGTCTGACGACCTAACGTTTAGGGAGCATAACCAAGCAAATATTGCGTCAGCCAGAAAAATGATAGGATGGATTACGAGAACTTTCAAATCCAGGGATCCCATCACAATGGTTGTACTCTTCAAGTCACTTGTGTTGTCCCGTCTCGAGTACTGCTCAGTACTCACTTCCCCCTTCAGAGCAGGAGAGATTGCTGAAATAGAGGGAATACAGAGAACATATACGGCACGCATAGACGCGATAAAGCACCTAAATTATTGGGATCGTCTCAAAGCTCTCCAAATGTACTCACTAGAAAGAAGACGAGAGAGATATCAAATAATATACACCTGGAAGATACTGGAGGGCCAAGTACCAAATCTACACAGTAAAATAACAACGTACTGGAGTGAACGATATGGAAGAAAATGCAGAATAGAACCAGTGAAGAGCAGGGGTGCCATAGGCACAATCAGAGAACACTGTATAAACATCAGAGGTCCGCGGTTGTTCAACGTCCTCCCAGCGAGCATAAGAAATATTGCCGGAACAACCGTGGACATCTTCAAGAGGAAACTAGATTTATTCCTCCAAGGAGTGCCGGACCAACGGGGCTGTGGTGGGTATGTGGGCCTGCGGGCCGCTCCAAGCAACAGCCTGGTGGACCAAACTCTCACAAGTCAAGCCTGGCCTGGGGCCGGGCTTGGGGAGTAGAAGAACTCCCAGAACCCCATCAACCAGGTATCAACCAACCAGGTAAGAAATTCCAGGAAGTCTTCACATTAGAGCAAAGAGAAGTTCCAGAGATAAGAGAAGGAATAGTTAACCAGACACCACTTGAGAAATTTGAGATTACCAATGGGGATGTAAGCAAGCTTTTGCTAGAGTTGGATGTGACAAAGGCCATAGGCTCGGATGGAATATCACCATGGAGACTGAAGGAAGGAGCAGAAGCACTGTGCCTGCCACTCTTCCTGGTGTATAACAAATCACTGGTAACAGGTGAACTGCTAGAAATTTGGAAGACGGCAAACGTAGTCCCGATATACAAGAAGGGGGATAGACAGGAGGCACTGAACTACAGGCCAGTGTCCCTAACTTGCATACCATGCAAGTTATTGGAGAAAATTGTGCGAAAAAAACTAGTGGAACATCTGGAGCGAATGATCTTTGTGTCATAACATCAACATGGGTTCAGGGATGGCAAGTCGTGCCTCACAGGATTAATTGAATTCTATGATCAGGCAACAAGAATCAGGCAGGAAAGAGAGGGGTGGGGGGTGGGAGGGTGTCTCTACCGCACCAGAGACTAGTGCGAAAGCTGGAGATGCAGGCTGGAGTGAAAGGGAAGGTACTCCATTAGATAAAGGATTACCTAAGTAATAGGAGACAACGAGTCTGTGTGCGGGGCGAGGTCTCAGGTTGGCGAGACGTCACCAGTGGAGTCCCGCAGGGTTCAGTCCTTGGACCTATACTGTTTCTGATATATGTAAGTGATCTTCCAGATGGTATAGAATTATTCCTCTTATTGTTTGCTGATGATGCAAAAATTATGAGGAGGATTAAGACGGAGGAAGATAGTATGAGGCTACAAGATGACCTAGACAGACTGAATGAATGTTCCAACAAACGGCTACTAAAGTTCAACCCAAGTAAATGTAAGGTAATGAAACTAGGCAGAGGAAACAGGAGGCCAGACACAGGATACCGAATGGGAGATGAAGTCCTTCATGAAACTGACAGAGAGAAAGATCTAGGAGTTGATATCACACCAAACCTGTTTCCTGGAGCCCACATCAATATAATAACATCTGCGGCGTATGCGAGGCTGGCTAACATCAGAACAGCCTTCAGGAACCTGTGTAAGAAATCATTTAGAACCTTGTACCTTACCTGGATACCTTGAGGTGCTTCCGGGGCTTAGCGTCCCCGCGGCCCGGTCATCGACCAGGCCTCCTGGTTGCTGGACTGATCAACCAGGCTGTTGGACGCGGTTGCTCGCAGGCTGACGTATGAGTCACAGCCTGGTTGATCAGGTAGGATACCACATATGTATACCACATATGTACGACCAATCCTGGAGTATGCGGCCCCAGCATGGAGCCCGTACCTTGTCAAGCACAAGACGAAGTTGGAAAAAGTTCAGAGGTATGCCACTAGACTAGTCCCAGAACTAAGAGGCATGAGTTACGAGGAAAGGCTGCGAGAAATGGATCTCACGACACTGGAAGACAGAAGAGTAAGGGGGGACATGATCACTATCTACAAAATTCTCAGGGGATTTGACAGCTTAGATAAGGATAAAATTTTTAACACAGGTGGTAAAACCTCGCCTCTCAACTGTCAATCAACTGGTGTACAGATTCCTGAGCCTATTGGGCTCTATCATATCTACACTTGAAACTGTGTATGGAGTCAGCCTCCACCACATCACTTCCTAATGCATTCCATTTGCCAACTACTCTGACACTGAAAAAGTTCTTTCTAACGTCTGTGTGCGTGCGGGCGTGCGTGCGTGCGTGTGTGCGTGCGGGCGGGCGTGTGTGCGTGCGGGCGTGCGTGCGGGCGTGTGTGCGTGCGTGCGTGCGTGCGTGAACGTAACGAGACCATCACCATGGATTATGCTAATATAAGCTGACAAATACTTCCTGGGCAGCCAGTGGGTAGGAGCATTGTCCTCAACACCTACCCTACAGGACAACACCCCACACCCACAACTACCGCTCAGGATAGGGGCTCCACCCACCGTATCTAGCCCACAGGTTAGGAGCAAACCCCACTCAACTACCACACACGGTAGAAGCTATAAATCCCCCTCCCCACAGGGTAGACACTAAATCCCCCTCCCCACAGGGTAGACACTAAATCCCCCTCCCCACAGGGTAGGAGCTAAATCCCCCTCCCCACAGGGTAGACACTAAATCCCCCTCCCCACAGGGTAGGAGCTAAATCCCCCTCCCCACAGGGTAGGAGCTAAATCCCCCTCTCCACAGGGTAGGAGCTAAATCCCCTCCCCACAGGGTAGACANGTCGTAGATTCAAGTAACCCTGTGAGGCAGGACCTGCCATCCCTGAATCCATGTTGGTGCTGTGTTACAAAGTTCTTTCGCTCCAGGTGCTCCACTAGCTTTCTTCGCACAATCTTCTCCATCAGCTTGCATGGTATGCAGGTTAGGGACACTGGCCTGTAATTCAGTGCCTCCTGTCTATCCCCTTTCTTGTATATCGGGACTACATTAGCTGCTTTCCAATTTCTGGCAGTTCCCCTGTTGCCAGAGATTGTTATACACTATGGAGAGTGGTAGGCACAGTTCTTCTGCTCCTTCCTTAAGTATCCAAGGAGAGATTCCATCTGGGCCTATAGCCTTTGTCACATCCAACTCTAGTAAACACTTTCTTACTCCCCGCTTGTAATCTCAAACTCTTCCAGTGGTTCCTGGTTAGCTATCCCCTCTCTTAACTCTGGGATGGGTCTCACGTCCAGCTGGGGAACATAGATCAGTAAAGTATATTTTGTTCAGGAAAGTACATACATAGTTGATTTACAAACATATAAGGAACACATTCTGACGTCATCTTTACACACCACCTGAACCACCACATTCACAAAGCAGTTACGCAAGCACTTACGAACCTGGGGCCAGATGCACGAAGCAGTTACGCAAGCACTTACGAACCTGGGGCCAGATTCACGAAGCAGTTACGCAAGCACTTACGAACCTGGGGCCAGATGCACGAAGCAGTTACGCAAGCACTTACGAACCTAGGGCCAGATTCACGAAGCAGTTACGCAAGCACTTACGAACCTGTCCATCTTTTCTCAATCTTTGGCGGCTTTGTTTACAATTATTAAACAGTTAATGAGCTCCGAAGCACCAGGAGGCTGTTTATAACAATAACAACAGTTGATTGGCAAGTTTTCATGCTTGAAAACTGTTTAATAAATGTAACCAAAGCCGTCAAAGATTGAGGAAAGATGTACATGTTCGTAAGTACTTGCGTAACTGCTTCGTGAATCTGACTCCAGGTTCGTAAGTACTTGCGTAACTGCTTCGTGAATCTGGCCCCAGGTTCGTAAGTACTTGCGTAACTGCTTCGTGAATCTGGCCCCAGGTTCGTAAGTACTTGCGTAACTGCTTCGTGAATCTGGCCCCAGGTTCGTAAGTACTTGCATAACTGCTTCGTGAATCTGGGGCCAGGTTCGTAAGTACTTGCGTAACTGCTTCGTGAATCTGGCCCCAGGTTCGTAAGTACCTGCGTAACAGCTTCGTGAATCTGGCCCCAGGTTCGTAAGTACTTGCGTAACTGCTTCGTGAATCTGGGCCCAGGTTCGTAAGTGCTTGCGTAACTGCTTCGTGAATCTGGCCCCAGGTTCTTAAGTACTTGCGTAACTGCTTCGTGAATCTGGCCCCAGGTTCGTAAGTGCTTGCGTAACTGCTTCGTGAATCTGACCCCAGGTTCGTAAGTACTTGCGCAACAGCTTCGTGAATCAGGGGCCTGCCCCGGTGAGCTGAACACAGAGAACGGACCTCGCCGCTCGAGGGTAGGCCCCTATTATGATAGGGTCATACAAGATACCCAAACCACAGGTCAGAAGATGAAGGGACGACGACGTTTCGGTCCGTCCTGGACCATTGTCACTGGACGGACCGAAACGTCGTCGTCCCTTCACCTTCTAGTGTGTGGTGTGATCATCATATCATCAGCCTCGTTATTGTGACTCATCGTCTTCAAGGGATGAGTTCTTATTCGCGACTGTCAAACCTCTCACCTAACAGCCCCGACTAGGTGGGACCCGGATAGGAAGGCTGACAAGCCAAGTACAAAGACAGTTACGATCCTCTGGTGACAGTAGTGCAGTCGCTCCATGAACCACTGTATTTCTCCAGTACAGGGAGAGACGGGAAGTGAAATAGTGGCTACCACAATTTACTGTGAATACAGTATGATCCATGAATAAATACAGTATGGTCCTTGTATTAATACAGTATGGTCCTTGTATTAATACAGTATGGTCCTTGTATTAATACAGTATGGTCCCTGTGTTAATACAGTATGGTCCTTGTATTAATACAGTATGGTCCCTGTGTTAATACAGTATGGTCCTTGTATTAATACAGTATGGTCCTTGTATTAATACAGTATGGTCCTTGTATTAATACAGTATGGTCCCTGTATTAATACAGTATGGTCCTTGTATTAATACAGTATGGTCCCTGTATTAATACAATATGGTCCTTGTATTAATACAGTATGGTCCCTGTATTAATACAGTATGGTCCTTGTATTAATACAGTATGGTCCCTGTATTAATACAGTATGGTCCCTGTATAAACCCCTGTGAGGCTCAGTGGTGCCAAAGAAAGTCTACAGTGCCAAGATGAGGACATAAGACCGTGGAAGGCGGCCAGGAGGACACCTGCCCTCGACGACGCCCCGTGGAAGGCAGCCAGTAAGACACCTGCCCTCGACGACGCCCCGTGGAAGGCAGCCAGGAGGACACCTGCCCTCGACGACGCCCCGTGGAAGGCGGCCAACAGGACACCTGCCCTCGACGACGCCCCGTGGAAGGCAGCCAGGAGGACACCTGCCCTCGACGACGCCCCGTGGAAGGCAGCCAGTAAGACACCTGCCCTCGACGACACACCGTGGAAGGCAGCCAGGACACCTGCCCTCGACGACGCCCCGTGGAAGGCAGCCAACAGGACACCTGCCCTCGACGACGCCCCGTGGAAGGCAGCCAGCATGACACCTGCCCTCGACGACGCCCCGTGGAAGGCAGCCAGCAGGACACCTGTCCTCGACGACGCCCCGTGGAAGGCAGCCAGGAGTACACCTGCCCTCGACGACGCCCCGTGGAAGGCAGCCAGTAAGACACCTGCCCTCGACGACACACCGTGGAAGGCAGCCAGGACACCTGCCCTCGACGACGCCTCGTGGAAGGCAGCCAGGAGGACACCTGCCCTCAACGACGGCCCGTGGAAGGCAGCCAGTAAGACACCTGCCCTCGACGACGCCCCGTGGAAGGCAGCCAGTAAGACACCTGCCCTCGACGACGCCCCGTGGAAGGCAGCCAGTAAGACACCTGCCCTCGACGACGCCCCGTGGAAGGCAGCCAGTAAGACACCTGCCCTCGACGACGCCCCGTGGAAGGCAGCCAGTAAGACACCTGCCCTCGACGACGCCCCGTGGAAGGCAGCCAGTAAGACACCTGCCCTCGACGACGCCCCGTGGAAGGCAGCCAGTAAGACACCTGCCCTCGACGACGCCCCGTGGAAGGCAGCCAGTAAGACACCTGCCCTCGACGACGCCCCGTGGAAGGCAGCCAGTAAGACACCTGCCCTCGACGACGCCCCGTGGAAGGCAGCCAGTAAGACACCTGCCCTCGACGACGCCGTCGACCTCCGTCGTCGTCATGGTCGTCGTCGTCAGGAAAGTCCGGAGGGCATTAATGACATTCCTGACCAGTCTAAGACGCCCTGGAGTCGGGTCATCTGGACGTGACCTCAGGTGACCTCTGATGGTCCCGGGTCGCGGCTCTTAATTATCTATTGATGGCGCCAGTTGTCTCCACACATGACGTCACTGGTATGTGAGGGGGGGGGTCATAAGGGGGGGTGTGTAGGGGGTCAAGGGTATGGTATGGGGTCATGGTTACTACCCCTGACCCCCATAATCATAAATATGGGAATATATGGTCCTAGCACCACATATATATATATATATATATATATATATATATATATATATATATATATATATATATATATATATATATATAATCACCATATAGGTATATATAGGACTCCTAGCGTCCTCTCTGAGGCTCCTAACGTCCTCCCTGTCAGTCTAAGTTCTCTCTCTGGAAGTCCTTCTCCAGCGCCCATTTTTATACCCTTGCACTTGCTGGGGTTGAAGTCTATAGTGTCTGGCTGTACGGCCCGCTTGTTACCTCTTTAGCTCCTTACTTTGCTCATGTTGTTCTAATCACTTGAGTATCCTTCACGAATGGCGACAAATTACGAGTCTACCTTCACAGGTAGATTGTGTACTTTGTGAACCGGCAGAAGAGGGTGCTGGTGCGCCTCGGCCCCTGCTCCCCACTCCTCTTGTTTCTGACCACTCTTTCACCAAGACATTTTGGCCAATCAGTTGAAATTTCATACCTATTTTAGCACCTTTTTATCAATTCAAAATCGCAATGGATTCCGTTTTGAGGTGAATAATGGAAGGTGTAGTGAAGGATCTGGTGGATGGATGTGGACCAGGTATCAACCTGGTCCAGGAAGGATATCAAGGACCAGGAAGGATATCAACCAGGCATCAACCAGGACCTCTGAGGACACAGTTGGAGTCGCTGCGGGAGGAGATAAGGCAGATGTCACAACGGGTCTTCCCTCAAGAGGAAGCCAAGGAGGAGAGAGGCATAAGAAAGTCTTCGTCCTGGAGTATCGTAAAGAACAAGGGGTCTTAAGAAGTCTTTGACAAGACCGCCTACAGATGTCCTGAAGACTTACTCATTCCCCGTGCAGGAAGACAGGTGCTGTCGGGAGACTTCACCCGAGAGACAGTAACGAAGGGATCACCGGTCCCTCAAGCTGCTCACAAAGTAGCTAAATGAACTTTGGTGAGGCATTTTGATAGAGCATTTTGTGCTATAGATATGGGGAACAGGTTAAGGGTCTGCTATCGGGGGCAGAGATTGAGGATATTGTTAACAACATGAATGATATTACAGCTGGAAATGGGATCAAAGCCATTATTTGTATCAGTGCCGGAGGAAACTGCCTCGATAGGATGAAGTCTGTTGTCATGTAGCCTCTATACTGCCTTGAGGAAGATTGATTGATGAAGATTAAGACACCCAAAAGGTGGCACGGGCATGAATAGCCCGTAAGTGGTGGCCCTTTTGAGCCATTACCAGTATGAAGAGTGATACTGGAGATCTGTGGAGGTATGGGCACCCTGCGTGACGGGAGATGTCTCCCGTCGCCTTGAGGAAACATGTACGTGTCATATGTATTGAGATACATATTGAGTGAGGCGTGGAGCACTGCCTCCTCCATCATCCTCAGATGTTGTCATGCCTTTGTGATGACAAACTTGTCACAGGACTTGTCACAGGATTTGTCACAGGACTTGTCACAGGACTTGTCACAGGACTTGTCACATGACTTGTCACAGGACTTGTCACGGGACTTGTCACATGACTTGTCACAGGACTTGTCACAGGACTTGTCACAGGACTTGTCACATGACTTGTCACAGGACTTGTCACGGGACTTGTCACGGGACTTGTCACAGGACTTGTCACAGGACTTGTCACATGACTTGTCACGGGACTTGTCACAGGATTTGTCACGGGACTTGTCACAGGACTTGTCACAGGACTTGTCACAGGACTTGTCACAGGACTTGTCACAGGACTTGTCACAGGACTTGTCACAGGACTTGTCACAGGACTTGTCATAGGACTTGTCATAGGACTTGTCATTGGACTTGTCACAGGACTTGTCATTGGACTTGTCACATGACTTGTCATAAGCCTTGTCACATGACTTGTCACAGGATTTGTCACAGGACTTGTCACAGGACTTATCACAGGACTTGTCATTGGACTTGTCACAGGACTTGTCACATGACTTGTCATAAGCCTTGTCACATGACTTGTCACGGGACTTGTCACAGGACTTGTCACAGGACTTGTCACAGGACTTGTCACAGGACTTGTCACAGGACTTGTCACAGGACTTGTCACAGGACTTGTCACAGGACTTTCTATTTCATTTTGGTAAATGTTCATGTTTCTATGAACATGTTGTGTTGTGGTGTCTTATAGTATGTTTAATGTGGTAAAATGATCACTAATGTAGTGATTAGTGATCACTAGATTACTTTTGTTCTGTTCCAGCGCCTCAGTGTGGCGATCCAGAGGGGGAACGCCTGCTGCATCCTCGGTTCATACCACACTAGTGATTAATGACCCGCGGCTAGCGTTGTCTAGGAGGTATTGACCGATTGGTCAATACGGTCAACATTTCGGCCAGAGTGTTGACCAGGTGGAGCTCACAGACGGTTAATAAGGGTAAAGAGCAAGCAGATGAATTATTTTCTCAGGTATTTGATATAACTATTGATCTATTTCTATCCGATCTGGAATCCCTGATTAATATTGATCGATCGATCGATTGATCAAGATTAAGACACCCAAGAGGTGGCACGGGCATGAATAACCCGTAATGGTGGCACGGGCATGAATAACCCCTTAATTTAATGCATATATACACAGTATACCCAAGCAGAGTCTGGTATACATGGTTCAAGCTGACAGAATACATCGATGTTGTATTTCCAATCTTCATGACTACACCAGCTCCTCGGCGGCTCTATAAGGACATTCCAAGAGAGGAATGTAGAGATCGCTGGCGTTGTCAGTCATCTGGTCTGCGGCGACGATCTCAATCATCTCCAAAGATGCACATCACCTCATTAAGAAACATTAAGACGTGTGTATTTGGGGTGTTGTACGGCAGCGATTTGGCAACATCTTGCTGGGAGGGGAATGGAACAATCAGGGGGAAAGCGTCAAGCCATTAGACTGTATAGCATTGGGAAGGGATCAGGATAAGGATTCGGGATGGGACGGAGGGAAAGGAATGGTGCCCCAACCACTTGTGGATGGTCGAGGATTGAACGCCGACCTGCATGACGCGAGAGTTGGGTCTCGCTGCCACCAAGAGATGTTTGAATTGATGGCAGCGAAGTTGTCAAGATCAGAAATGAAGGAGAAGACTCTGTACACTTTCTAACGTGAGATAATTGAATGATTTCTTGAGGTTATCTTGAGGTTATCTTGAGATGATTTCGGGGCTTTAGTGTCCCCGCGGCCCGGTCCTCGACCAGGCCTCCACCCCCAGGAAGCAGCCCGTGACAGCTGACTAACACCCAGGTACCTATTTTACTGCTAGGCAACTGGGGCATAGGGTGAAAGAAACTCTGCCCATTGTTTCTCGCCAGCGCCTGGGATCGAACCCAGGATCACAGGATCACAAGTCCCGCGTGCTGTCCGCTCGGCCGACCGGCTCCATAGGTGCGTGAAAAGTCCACATGCCGCCTTCTCTGCACCTCACCTCTGCTGCAGCAAAAACGGCCTTCCATTCACAGAGAGCGACGGTCTCGCTTCATGCAGGTCGGCGTTCAATCCCCGACCGTCCGGCCAACGTTCAGTAGTTGCTTGGTGACTGTTGTCAGTAGTTGCTTGGTGACTGTTGTCAGTTGTTGCTTGGTGACTGTTGTCAGTAGTTGCTTGGTGACTGTTGTCAGTTGTTGCTTGGTGACTGTTGTCAGTAGTTGCTTGGTGACTGTTGTCAGTTGTTGCTTGGTGACTTGTCAGTTGTTGCTTGGTGACTGTTGTCAGTAGTTGCTTGGTGACTGTTGTCAGTTGTTGCTTGGTGACTGTTGTCAGTAGTTGCTTGGTGACTTGTCAGTTGTTGCTTGGTGACTGTTGTCAGTTGTTGCTTGGTGACTGTTGTCAGTTGTTGCTTGGTGACTGTTGTCAGTAGTTGGTTGGTGACTTGTCAGTTGTTGCTTGGTGACTGTTGTCAGTTGTTGCTTGGTGACTGTTGTCAGTAGTTGCTTGGTGACTTGTCAGTTGTTGCTTGGTGACTGTTGTCAGTTGTTGCTTGGTGACTGTTGTCAGTAGTTGGTTGGTGACTTGTCAGTTGTTGCTTGGTGACTGTTGTCAGTTGTTGCTTGGTGACTGTTGTCAGTAGTTGCTTGGTGACTTGTCAGTTGTTGCTTGGTGACTGTTGTCAGTTGTTGCTTGGTGACTGTTGTCAGTAGTTGGTTGGTGACTTGTCAGTTGTTGCTTGGTGACTGTTGTCAGTAGTTGCTTGGTGACTGTTGTCAGTTGTTGCTTGGTGACTGTTGTCAGTAGTTGCTTGGTGACTGTTGTCAGTTGTTGCTTGGTGACTGTTGTCAGTAGTTGCTTGGTGACTGTTGTCAGTTGTTGCTTGGTGACTGTTGTCAGTAGTTGCTTGGTGACTGTTGTCAGTAGTTGCTTGGTGACTGTTGTCAGTTGTTGCTTGGTGACTGTTGTCAGTTGTTGCTTGGTGACTGTTGTCAGTAGTTGCTTGGTGACTGTTGTCAGTTGTTACATGGTGACTGTTGTCAGCAGCTACAAGTAGAGTGTTGTCAACATAATGACTCAGCTGTCGTCACGGGCCAACAATTACACAAACAGTTAACAACACAACAGCCCAACAAAACAATCACCAGACGAGACAAGGTCATGGAGGGAGGGAGGAAGGTTGATGCTCACCAAGATGGGGGGCATCAGATACCCTCTGGGGGGGCTGGGGGGTTGTGGGGGGCTGGGGGGGGTTGTGGGGGGCTGGGGCAGGAGCCGGACACTTCCAGCCGGTCCCCCAGGGGAGGTTGACCTCTGAACCAGGTCACTGCAGGTCAGGAATGAGACGCCAGAGTCGTTAAGGTAACTGGGAGTCGTGACGCTTCTAGTGACCTGTGTTTGTTTAACGGGGAGATCACAGGGGCCTCCGACCAGGTCAAGTGGTTTGGAGGTCCCTTGGGCAAGGGGAAGGTAGGAGGGATTATGATAGCCATAGCAGGAGGGAGATGGCCATCATAGGTCAGAATGGGTCAACTTAGGTCAGGATGTGAGGCAAGATGGAATGGTTGGTGTGTGTGAGAGAAGGGAAGGTTCCCTCACTCAGTCTCTCCCTCCCTCCCTCACCTTGAGGCAGCTGTCTTCCTCGCCTCTATAATAATATTGACATTTCCTTCCGGTGTAAATCCATGTTCATTACATGTTAACTCCGTTAAGTAATTATGGACTCAATTGGTAATTGTATAATGTGTTAATTACTGTGTGTGTGTGTAATTACTCAATTGTAGTTACAGGATGAGAGCTACGCTCGTGGTGTCCCGTCTTCCCAGCACTCTTTGTCATATAACGCTTTGAAACTACTGACGGTCTTGGCCTCCACCACCTTCTCCCCTAACTTGTTCCAACCGTCTACCACTCTGTAAAAGAAAATTTTATCATATTTCTTCAGCACTGTTTCCTTCGCTTGAATCTGTTTCCTCATATTCTTGAAGGTGTTGGTTTTAGCAATTTCTCTTTTTCAATTTGATCGATTCCTGTTAGTATTTTGTAGGTGGTGATCATATCACCTCATTTTCTTTTATCTTATAGTTTTGGCATGTTTAACGCCTCTTGTCTCTCCTCGTAACTCTTGTTTTTCAGTTTTTTTTTATTATTATTTTCTACCACAGACGTGGCCGGACATTTACAATGCTAACCAGCATATATACATTTTCTTCTGTCCTCCATGGACAGGGTTAGAGATGTGTTAAACATATAGTTCAGGGATTTATTGAACAATCAACCACTGAAGGTGATTCGGTGCTTTTAAAATGCTAATCTAACCTACATACGGAAATACATAGATACACAGTTCCGGAAGTCATTTTGTAGCGTGTCTTTGTATCTTTTTCTAGTTTATGTGCTTCTTGAGATTTGGGCACCATACAAGTGCTGCATATTCCAATTTTGGTCTGACAAAAGTCATGAGCAATTTCTTTAGTATTTCACCATCCATATAAGAGCAAGTCTGAGGTTGGAAAGCGACGCATAACGCTGCTCTCACAATGTTCTCTATGTGTTCCTCTGGCGACAGTTCACTATCCTAGACCACCTCTAGGTCTCGTTCTTAGAGTTCTTTAATTCCTTTCCACATAATTTGTAAGTTGTGTGGGGTCTATTTTCTCCCACATTCCACACTTCATAACGTGGCATTTATTGACACTGAATTCCATTTGCCACTTGACACTCCAAGCACTTATTTTATCTAGATCAATTTGAAGGGCATTACCTGGTTCATACCTGGTTGATGGGGTTCTGGGAGTTGTTCTACTCCCCAAGCCCGGCCCGAGGCCAGGCTTGACTTGTGAGAGTTTGGTCCACCAGGCTGTTGCTTGGAGCGGCCCGCAAGCCCACATATACCTGCTTGATGGGGTTCTGGGAGTTCTTCTACTCCCCAAGCCCGGCCCGAGGCCATGCTTGACTTGTGAGAGTTTGGTCCACCAGGCTGTTGCTTGGAGCGGCCCGCAGGCCCACATATACCTACTTGATGGGGTTCTGGGAGTTGTTCTACTCCCCAAGCCCGGCCCGAGGCCAGGCTTGACTTGTGAGAGTTTGGTCCACCAGGCTGTTGCTTGGAGCGGCCCGCAGGCCCACATATACCTGCTTGATGGGGTTCTGGGAGTTCTTCTACTCCCCAAGCCCGGCCCGAGGCCATGCTTGACTTGTGAGAGTTTGGTCCACCAGGCTGTTGCTTGGAGCGGCCCGCAGGCCCACATATACCTGGTTGATGGGGTTCTGGGAGTTGTTCTACTCCCCAAGCCCGGCCCGAGGCCAGGCTTGACTTGTGAGAGTTTGGTCCACCAAGCTGTTGCTTGGAGCGGCCCGCAGGCCCACATACCCACCACAGCCCGGTTGGTCCGGCACTCCTTGAAGAAAACAATCTAGTTTGCGTTCCAATCGTCTGCGTCTCATATCTTTCCCGGTATTTTAGCATTATCAACAAATATGTTCATATAGTTCTGTATTCCTTCTGGAAGATGGTATATATAGACGATAAACATTACTGGTGCAAGAACTGAGCCCTGTGGTACTCCGCTAGTAACACTCCTCCAGTCAGATACATTATCTCTTGACACTAGAAGGTGAAGGGACGACGACGTTTCGGTCCGTCCTGGACCATTCTCAAGTCGATTGAGAATCGTCGTCGTCCCTTCACCTTCTAGTGTGTGGTCTGGTCAACATACTTTAGCCACGTTATTGTGACTCATCGCTTGCATTATCTCCGATTTCTGCCCTCATCTGTCTATCAGAACATGTCATCATGTCACAAGTCTCCCTGTCACCCCTCCAGCATGTTCCAGTTTCCAGAACAGCCTCTTCTGTGGGACTCTATGAAAAGCCTTTTTTAGGTCCAGATAGACACAGTCAACCCAACCACCTCTTTCCTGTAGTATCTCTGTGGCTATCGTGAACGCTAAGTCGATTTGTTACACAGGATCTTCCTGTTCGAACCCCATTCTGTCTGTCCGTTATTATGGCATTACTCTCCAAGTGTTCAACCCATTGGCTTTAACTATTGTTTTTACTGATTTGACTACCACACTTGTTAATGATACGGGTCTATAATTTAGACGTTCCATTCGACTACCATTTGTATAGATTGGTACAATGTTTGCCTTTATCCATATATCTGCTACGATTTCTGGCCACAAGAATGTTTCGAATATTAATTGGAGTGGAATGCTCAGCTCAGTTGCACATTCTCGCAGGACCCAAGGTGAAACTCCACCAGCTCCAACTGCTTTATTTCTTCCTAGTCTAGTGTACTCACCTAGTTGTGCTTGCGGGGGTTGAGCTCTGGCTCTTTAGTCCCGCCTCTCAACCGTCAGGAGATATGATCAAACCTACAAAATCCTCAGAGGAATTGACCGGGTAGACAAGGACAAACTATTCAACACTGGGGGGACGCGAACAAGGGGACACAGGTGGAAACTGAGTACCCACATGAGCCACAGAGACGTTAGAAGAACTTTTTCAGTGTCAGAGTAGTTAACGGATGGAATGCATTAGGCAGTGATGTGGTGGAGGCTGACTCCATACAGTTTCAAGTGTAGATATGATAGAGCCCAGTAGGCTCGGGAATCTGTACACCGGTTGATTGACAGTTGAGAGGCGGGACCAAAGAGCCAAGCTCAACCCCCGCAAGCACAAATAGGTGAGTACAAATAGGTGAGTACACACACACACACACACACAACACACACACCACACACACACACACACACACACACACACACACACACACACACACTATTGAAAGTGTGGGAAATATAGGAATAACAGTACACCTGAGAGCAGAGAAAGATACCAGAGCACCAGGAATGAATACGTCAGGGTGAGAAGAGAGGCAGAAAGACATACGAAA
>WNGS01001538.1:48287-66274 GCA_020271785.1 Procambarus virginalis
TGTGGGCGTGTGTGGTGTGTGTTTGTGTGTGTGTGTGTGTGTGTGTGTGTGTGGGGGGGGGGGGTGTGTGGGGGGGGTGTGGGAGTGTGTGTGTGTGGGGGGGAGTGTACTCACCTAGTTGTACTCACCTAGTTTTGCTTGCGGGGGTTGAGCTCTGGCTCTTTGGTCCTGCCTCTCAACCGTCAATCAACAGGTGTACAGTTTCCTGAGCCTAATGGGCTCTATCATATCTACACTTGAAACTGTGTATGGAGTCAGCCTCCACCACATCGCTTCCTAATGCATTCCATTTGTCAACCACTCTGACACTAAAAAAGTTCTTTCTAATATCTCTATGGCTCATTTGGGCACTCAGCTTCCACCTGTGTCCCCTAGTGCGTGTGCCCCTTGTGTTAAACAGCCTGTCTTTATCAACCCTGTCGATTCCCCTGAGAATCTTGAATGTGGTGATCATGTCCCCCCTAACTCTTCTGTCTTCCAACGAAGTGAGGTTTAATTCCTGCAGTCGCTCCTCGTAGCTCATACCTCTCAGCTCGGGTACTAGTCTGGTGGCAAACCTTTGAACCTTTTCCAGTTTAGTCTTATGCTTGACTAGATAGGGACTCCATGCTGGAGCCGCATACTCCAGGATTGGTCTGACATATGTGGTATATAATGTTCTGAAAGATTCCTTACACAAGTTTCTAAAGGCCGTTCTTATGTTAGCCAGCCTGGCATATGCTGCTGATGTTATCCTCTTGATATGAGCTTCAGGGGACAGGTCTGGCGTGATATCAACCCCCAGGTTGTGTGTGTGTGTGTGTGTGTGGGGGGGGGGGGAGTGTGGGATAGATGGGGTGATAGCTGTGCACTACCTGGCCTTACCCACACCCCCACATCAAGCAGTTTACAAGTAAACTGTGTGTACATACAGGGTTCACCAGTAAACATCACACACACTCCCAAAACAAAATCTACCACTTACGGGTTATTCATGCCCGTGCCGCCTCTTGGGGTGGGTTAACCTTCATCAACCAATCAACCTAACAGGTAGATATGACAACTTTGCATCCTATAGCAGACGTTGTATATAGCCTCTCACGGTAGTCACGCTAAACGGAAGCCCGACACACACATTGAAAGGTCCAGGTTCGAGGCTGTCGACTCGACAGCCTGAGAAAGGCTCGAACTTACACCATCAAGTGTCAATCTAACTTGACTACCTATCATGAGAAGCTAATTATATGTCAAGTGCTTCACACCTCAACAGACAACACTCGGGAGAAGTGTAGTCCTAAGGGGCCCGGGTTCGATTCCCGGGGGGGGGAGGCAGAGTTTCTTTCACCCTGATGCTTCTGTTCACCTAACAGTAATTAGATACCTGGGAGTTAAGACAGCTGCTAAGGCTGCTTCCTGGGGGTGTGTGCGCACGTGTTAGAGAAAAATATATATAGTAGATATAATAAAAATAGATTGGTCAGAATGGCGGGGCCCAAGAGCTAATAGCTCGACTCAGCAGACACAAATAGTAAATACACACACACACAAATTAATAAGAGTTCTATGGACGGGTGACTGAGATTAGGGAAGATAGAGAAGGGTGGGTAGACTGCATATTCTTCGACTGTCAGAAAGGCTTTAAAACAGTTCCCCACAGTGCGTGTGGAGGAGCAACACAGGCAGAAGTGACAGGGAAGGCACGCCAGGGGATGAAGGAGTACCTCTCCAACAGAAAACAAAGCGTCACAGTGAGAGACCTCATGGTGAAAATATCAATGTGAATGACCCACAAGAAAGGACACATTTCATCTTCCCAATGTTTGCTGATGTAAAAATAATGATAAGTGTCCTCCTGAAGTGTCATGCAGTCTTTCATTATACATACAATGGACACAATTAATATATCATCTCTTAAGTGGCTAGTGGAGTTCAACTTATGCAAGTGCAAAGTGATGAAGCTAAGTAGGGAGAATTGGAGACCAGACACAAAGTATCATAAGAGAGGAAATCCTACTGGAATCGGACAGAGAATAGAGACTTGTGCGGTTTGATATTTTTCCCCAACCTGTTACCAGAAGCCCACATCAAGACTATTCCATCAGCGGCACACGAAATGTTCTCTGATAACTGACTGCCTCTAAGGAATCTGAACAAACATTCGTTCAGATTCTTGTATACTGTTTATTCAGGAATATACCAAGAATATTCAGGACTGCCGTACAATTATTAGTATAATTATACGCTCCTTGTCTCGTTAAACACACAACGAAGCTGGACTTTTGGACTGGACTGAAGCTTTCAGAGATATTTCACCAGAATAGACCCAGACTTAAGAGGCATAATTTCCAAAGAACATAAGAGTAGTGTTCTAATATGGGATATCTTCTTGAGGTTATCTTGAGATGCTTTCGGGGCATTAGTGTCCCCGCGGCCCGGTCCTCGACCAGGCCTCCACCCCCACGAAGCAGCCCGTGACAGCTGACTAACACCCAGGTACCTATTTTAATGCTAGGTAACAGGGGCATAGGGTGAAAGAAACTCTGCCCATTGTTTCTCGCCGGCGCCTGGGATCGAACCCAGGACCCCAGGATCACAAGTCCAGCGTGCTGTCCGCTCGGCCGACCGGCTCCCCTAGATACAGGAGTTAGACAAACTAATAAATCAATTCTTTACTAATTAACCCAATAAACAGTTAATAAAGCCACTATTACCCAAAGCGCTTCGACAAAACTTAAATAATTTTGCAATAAAATTATTTATAGATGTGAAGCGGTTAAACTCTTAACACTAACAGAAGTAAAGTTAAATTGAAAGAGTGCCAGAAACATGACACACCTGCAAGAGGGCCCGCCCCCTTGCACGTGTGGCCCGCGGACCCCCTCCTTGCACGTGTGGCCCACCCCACCTTGCACGTGTAGCCCACCCCACCTTGCACGTGTGGCCCACCCCACCTTGCACGTGTAGCCCACCCCACCTTGCACGTGTGGCCCACCCCACCTTGCACGTGTGGCCCACCCCACCTTGCACGTGTGGCCCACCCCACCTTGCACGTGTGGCCCACCCCACCTTGCACGTGTGGCCCGCGGACCACCCGCTGCTTCCAGGTGTGTCCTGAACCACCAGGACAAGTGAACAGGTGTGTCCTGAACCACCAGGACAAGTGAACAGGTGTGCCGTGGACCACCAGGACAAGTGAGCAGGTGTGCCGTGGACCACCAGGACAAGTGAACAGGTGTGTCGTGGACCACCAGGACAAGCGAGCAGGTGTGTCATGGACCACCAGGACAAGTGAGCAGGTGTGTCGTGGACCACCAGGACAAGTGAGCAGGTGTGTCGTGGACCACCAGGACAAGCGAGCAGGTGTATCGTGGACCACCAGGACAAGCGAGCAGGTGTGTCGTGGACCACCAGGACAAGCGAGCAGGTGTGTCGTGGACCACCAGGACAAGCGAGCAGGTGTGTCGTGGACCACCAGGACAAGTCAGCAGGTGTGTCGTGGACCACCAGGACAAGTGAGCAGGTGTATCGTGGACCACCAGGACAAGTCAGCAGGTGTGTCGTGGACCACCAGGATAAGCGAGCAGGTGTGTCGTGGACCACCAGGACAAGTGAGCAGGTGTATCGTGGACCACCAGGACAAGTCAGCAGTTGTGTCGTGGACCACCAGGACAAGCGAGCAGGTGTGTCGTGGACCACCAGGACAAGCGAGCAGGTGTGTCGTGGACCACCAGGACAAGTCAGCAGGTGTGTCGTGGACCACCAGGACAAGTGAGCAGGTGTATCGTGGACCACCAGGACAAGTCAGCAGGTGTGTCGTGGACCACCAGGACAAGTCAGCAGGTGTGTCGTGGACCACCAGGACAAGCGAGCAGGTGTATCGTGGACCACCAGGACAAGTCAGCAGGTGTGTCGTGGACCACCAGGACAAGTCAGCAGGTGTGTCGTGGACCACCAGGACAAGCGAGCAGGTGTGTCGTGGACCACCAGGACAAGTGAGCAGGTGTATCGTGGACCACCAGGACAAGTCAGCAGGTGTGTCGTGGACCACCAGGACAAGCGAGCAGGTGTGTCGTGGTCCACCAGGACAAGCAAACAGGTGTATCGTGGACCACCAGGACAAGCGAGCAGGTGTGTCGTGGACCACCAGGACAAGTCAGCAGGTGTGTCGTGGACCACCAGGACAAGCGAGCAGGTGTGTCGTGGACCACCAGGACAAGCGAGCAGGTGTGTCGTGGACCACCAGGACAAGCGAGCAGGTGTGTCGTGGACCACCAGGACAAGCGAGCAGGTGTATCGTGGACCACCGGGACAAGTCAGCAGATGTGTCATGGACCACCAGGACAAGTCAGCAGGTGTGTCGTGGACCACCAGGACAAGCCAGCAGGTGTGTCGTGGACCACCAGGACAAGCCAGCAGGTGTGTCGTGGACCACCAGGACAAGCCAGCAGGTGTGTCGTGGACCACCAGGACAAGCGAGCAGGTGTGTCGTGGACCACCAGGACAAGCGAGCAGGTGTGTCGTGGACCACCAGGACAAGCCAGCAGGTGTGTCGTGGATCACCAGGACAAGCGAGCAGGTGTGTCGTGGACCACCAGGACAAGTGAGCAGGTGTGTCGTGGACCACCAGGACAAGCGAGCAGGTGTATCGTGGACCACCAGGACAAGCGAGCAGGTGTGTCGTGGACCACCAGGACAAGTCAGCAGGTGTATCGTGGACAACCCAGCAAGAGTTGGTTAACGACTCTTCTCATGATTTATGAGGTAATTACCATGGGGGTCGAGCAAGCTTAACTACAGGCGATGATCGTGTGTGGCGGGAGCTGTGAGGCGTGGTGTGAGGGGGGAGGTTGTGGTTGTTGTCGAGTGGTTGTACCAACACCACCACAATCACCACCCACCACAACATCTACCCCCACAATCATTGTGGGGGTAGATGCCCAACCACCATGACAGTTGATCACTACCACTCACCCCCTCCACTAACAACCCGAGAGCCTCTAACAACCACCACTACCACCACTACCACCACTACCACCAACACAAGGGGGTCACTAACCAATGCCTGGAGCTACACTACCACCACCCCCCCCCCTCCATCACCACCATTAATGTGCGTTATATAAAAGTCTAAATAAGTACTATTTCAAGACAATCTAAGAAGCCTGTGTTATCTCCTTAACTATGTAGCAACAACAAGGGTCAGATTCACGAAGCACTTACGCAAGCACTTACGAACCTGGGGTCCAGATTCACGAAGTAGTTACGCAAGCACTTACGAACCTGGGGTCCAGATTCACGAAGCAGTTACGCAAGCACTTACGAACGTGTACATCTTTCCTCAATCTTTAACGGCTTTGGTTACATTTATTAAACAGTTTACAAGCATGAAAACTTGCCAATCAACTGTTGTTATTGTTATAAACAGCCTCCTGTTGCTTCGGAGCTCATTAACTGTTTAATAATTGAAAACAAAGCCGCCAAAGATTGAGAAAAGATGGACAGGTTCGTAAGTGCTTGCGTAACTGCTTCGTGAATCTGGCCCCAGGTTCGTAAGTGCTTGCGTAACTACTTCGTGAATCTGGCCCCAGGTTCGTAAGTGATTGCGTAACTGCTTCGTGAATCTGGCCCCAGGTTCGTAAGTGCTTGCGTAACTGCTTCGTGAATCTGGCCCCAGGTTCGTAAGTGCTTGCTTAACTACTTCGTGAATCTGGCCCCAGGTTTGTAAGTGCTTGCTTAACTGCTTCGTGAATCTGGCCCCAGGTTCGTAAGTGCTTGCTTAACTACTTCGTGAATCTGGACCCCACGTTCGTAAATGCTTGCTTAACTACTTCGTGAATCTAGCCCCAGGTTCGTAAGTGCTTGCGTAACTACTTCGTGAATCTGGACCCCAAGTTCGTAAGTGCTTGCGTAACTGCTTCGTGAATCTGGTCTCAGGTTCATAAGTGCTTGCGTAATTACTTCGTGAATCTGGTCCCAGCTAGGTTCGTAAGTGCTTGCGTAACTACTTCGTGAATCTGGTCCCAGCTAGGTTCGTAAGTGCTTGCGTAACTACTTCGCGAATCTGGTCCCAGGTTCGTAAGTGCTTACGTAACTACTTCGTGAATCTGGTCCCAAGTTCGTAAGTGCTTGCGTAACTGCTTCGTGAATCTGGACCCCACGTTCGTAAATGCTTGCTTAACTACTTCGTGAATCTGGCCCCAGGTTCGTAAGTGCTTGCGTAACTGCTTCGTGAATCTGGCCCCAGGCTCGTAAGTGCTTGCGTAACTACTTCGTGAATCTGGCCCCTGGTTCGTAAGTGCTTGCGTAACTGCTTCGTGAATCTGGACCCCACGTTCGTAAATGCTTGCTTAACTACTTCGTGAATCAGGCCCCAGGTTCGTAAGTGCTTGCGTAACTGCTTCGTGAATCTGGACCCCACGTTCGTAAATGCTTGCTTAACTACTTCGTGAATCAGGCCCCAGGTTCGTAAATGCTTGCTTAACTACTTCGTGAATCTGGACCCCAAGTTCGTAAGTGCTTGCGTAACTGCTTCGTGAATCTGGTCTCAGGTTCATAAGTGCTTGCGTAATTACTTCGTGAATCTGGTCCCAGCTTGGTTCGTAAGTGCTTGTGTAACTACTTCGTGAATCTGGTCCCAGCTTGGTTCGTAAGTGCTTGCGTAACTGCTTCGTGAATCTGGCCCCAGAAACCCGCTCATTGTCAAGTGAAAAACTGTGAAAATACAACACTGAAGATGATTAGAGTGTGAACTACGAGCGTGAGGCTAGGAAGATAAGTTAAGGAACTACGTCACAGAGCCCTAGAGAAGCAAGTGCCTTACGGGCTCACCATAGCCCGTGCTACTTGGGACTTCTTGTTCCAGGTAGCGAATCTTTAACAACAACAACCTAGAGAAGACATGCTGTCTAGAAAGTGGGAGAAAAGGGTCATTGGTGGAAGCTGAGAACGCAAATATGTCGAAGGAATGTATCTTGAGGTTATCTTGAGATGATTTCAGGGCTTTAGTGTCCCCGCGGCCCGGTCCTCGACCAGACCTCCACCCCAGGAAGCAGCCCGTGACAGCTGACTAACTCCCAGGTACGTATTTTACTGCTAGGTAACAGGGGCATAGGGTGACAGAAACTCTGCCCGTTGTTTCTCGCCGGCGCCTGGGATCGAACCCAGGACCACAGGATCACAAGTCCAGCGTGCTGTCCGCTCGGCCGACCGGCTCCCTCAAGGAAGTACTCGTACTCAATACGGGTAGTTAAGTGAAACGAAGTGGGGCTATCTTCTTGAGGTTATCTTGAGATGATTTCGGGGCTTAGCGTCCCCGCGGCCCGGTCCTCGACCAGGCCTCCTTTTTGTTACACACCCCAGGAAGCAGCCCGTAGCAGCTGTCTAACTCCCAGGTACCTATTTACTGCTAGGTGAATAGGTACATCAGGGTGAAAGGAACTCTGCCCATTTGCTTCCGCCTCCGCCAGGGATCGAACCCGGAACTCAGGACTACGAATCCCCGAGCGAAGGCACCTCCGTCCACAACTTTAAGACCATGTATGGAATTTGATTAATATTTAAATTATAATACATCGGATACAAACAGCTAGTAGGCCAGATATTAAGACCTAGACCTCATTGTGCCTTAGTCACTGATAGATAACTACTGATAGATAGGTCCCCCCCACAACTACCACGACCCCCTACCACCACACAGCTTGCATAATAACAACGACAAGAACTACGGGATCACCATAGCCCGTGCTACTTGGAACGTTTTGTTCTAGGTAGCGAATCTTTAACACCACCTAATAGTGCTTGCGGGAGGGTGATAAATAATAAAGTCACGATTTCATTATTTTCTACCAAACCAAACAAATTTAATTTAATACTCAGGAACAGCATCAATAAACGCAATCCTCTCCAAAAAGCAAATGTGGTATACCAGTTTACCTGTCCCAATGACGTGGTATACCAGTTTACATGTCCCAATGACGTGGTATACCAGTTTACATGTCCCAATGGCGTGGTATACCAGTTTACATGCCCCAGTGACGTGGTATACCAGTTTACATGTCCAATGACGTGGTATACCAGTTTACATGCCCCAATGACGTGGTATACCAGTTTACATGCCCCAGTGACGTGGTATACCAGTTTACATGCCTCAATGACGTGGTATAAAAGTTTACATGTCCCAATGACGTGGTATAAAAGTTTACATGCCTCAATGACGTGGTATAAAAGTTTACATGCCTCAATGACGTGCTATAAAAGTTTACACGTCTTAATGACGTGGTATACCAGTTTACATGCCCCAATGACGTGGTATAAAAGTTTACATGTCCCAATGACGTGGTATACCAGTTTACATGCCTCAATGACGTGGTATAAAAGTTTACACTTACATAAAGGATGTCACCTTCGATCTACTTATAGTGGTATGACCACCACAAAGCTTTCGAGAAGACTGCCCCGCCATCAACAAGCTGGTGCTCCTAGACACCATATACAAAGTGACACTCACTAGGAACATGCTGGTAGACACCACAACAATCCTGGCGTCTACCACTGAGCAGAGAAGACTGCAAATACTGGAAACTATGTTCATAAAAGACAAAAAATCCGCCCTAAATATACAGAGTAAAGACTTCGATACCTTGCTGACACTTAGACCCAGACCTCGCACACCACGCTTCCTTGCTGACACTTAGACCCAGACCTCGCAAGCCAGGCTTCTTTGCCGACACTTAGACCCAGACCTCGCAAGCCATGCTTCCTTGCTGACACTTAGACCCAGACCTCGCAAACCACGCTTCCTTGCCGACACTTAGACCCAGACCTCGCAAGCCACGCTTCCTTGCCGACACTTAGACCCAGACCTCGCAAGCCACGCTTCCTTGCTGACACTTAGACCCAGACCTCGCAAGCCAGGCTTCTTTGCTGACACTTAGACCCAGACCTCGCACGCAACGCTTCCATGCTGACACTTAGACCCAGACCTTGCACGCCACGCTTCCTTGCTGACACTTAGACCCAGACCTCACACGCCACGCTTCCTTGCCGACACTTAGACCCAGACCTCGCAAGCCACGCTTCCTTGCCGACACTTAGACCCAGACCTCGCAAGCCACGCTTCCTTGCTGACACTTAGACCCAGACCTCGCACGCCACGCTTCCTTGCCGACACTTAGACCCAGACCTCACAAGCCACGCTTCCTTGCTGACACTTAGACCCAGACCTCACAAGCCACGGTCCCTTGCTGACACTTAGACCCAGACCTCACACACCACGCTTCCTTGCTGACACTTAGACCCAGACCTCACACACCACGCTTCCTTGCTGACACTTAGACCCAGACCTCGCACGCCATGCTTCCTTGCCGACACTTAGACCCAGACCTCACACACCACGCTTCCTTGCTGACACTTAGACCCAGACCTCACACACCACGCTTCCTTGCTGACACTTAGACCCAGACCACACACGCCACGCTTCCTTGCTGACACTTAGACCCAGACCACACACGCCACGCTTCCTTGCCGACACTTGGACCCAGACCTCGCAAGCCACGCTTCCTTGCCGACACTCGGACCCAGACCTCGCAAGCCACGCTTCCTTGCCGACACTTGGACCCAGATCTCGCAAGCCACGCTTCCTTGCCGACACTTGGACCCAGACCTCGCAAGCCACGCTTCCTTGCTGACACTTGGACCCAGACCTCGCAAGCCACGCTTCCTTGCCGACACTTGGACCCAGACCTCGCAAGCCACGCTTCCTTGCCGACACTCGGACCCAGACCTCGCAAGCCACGCTTCCTTGCCGACACTTAGACCCAGACCTCGCAAGCCACGCTTCCTTGCCGACACTTAGACCCAGACCTCGCACAGCACGCGTCCTTGCTGACACTTAGACCCAGACCTCACACACCACGCTTCTCCGGATAATGACATCTCTACCCAGGTCTCCCTACCCACCAGAGTTTTACCCAATGCCATACCCAATATTTGATTAGCCCTACCTCCCTTTCTTCATATCTGATTGGCCCTAACTCTTTTCCCTATATGTAACTGGCCTTACCCTTAAAGGGTAACCGGCTCCCTTTACCCTTAAAGGGAGCCCGTCGGCCGAGCGGACAACACGCTGGACTTGTGATCCTGTGGTCCCGGGGTCGATCCCGGGCGCCGGCGAGAAACAATGGGCAGAGTTTCTTTCACCCTATGCCCCTGTTACCTAGCAGTAAAATAGGTACCTGGGTGTTAGTCAGCTGTCACAGGCTGCTTCCTGGGGGTGGAGGCCTGGTCGAGGACCGGGCCGCGGGGACACTAAAGCCACGAAATCATCTCAAGATAACCTCAAGATAACCCTATATCTGACTGCCTCATCACCTCATCCCACACTAGTTTTTCACATGTGTATTTAACCGAAAATTGTACATCATAATTTGTTCTTTACCTGAAGGTTCGGCTTGGCTGAACACTGTAAATACACTGTTATATGTGTTAGTTATGTGGAGAGTTAAAGGACAAGGGGGGGGGGTCCTGACGGCGGAGTGGACGACGCCGGGGACTCGTAGTCCTAAGTTCCCGGGTTCGATCCCAGGCGGAGGCGGAAACAAATGGGCAGTTTCGTTCACCCTGATGCACCTGTTTATCTAGCAATAAATAGGTACCTATTTACTGCTAGGAGGTTGGTTGGTCCATCACTACATATTGGTACTTTCTGATGGTCCATCACTACATATTGGTACATTCTGGTGGTCCATCACTACATATTGGTACATTCTGGTGGTCCATCACTACATATTGGTACTTTCTGGTGGTCCATCACTACATATTGGTACTTTCTGGTGGTCCATCACTACATATTGGTATGAGGCTATGTTTAGCACACCAATAAACAACATGAAAGTTGATGACCCAGACAGCTTCTTTATGAATGACATTCAAGCTGCAGATAATATAACGGATATTACCACAAACTCGGAAGATTTTGAAAGAGAAATTGACAATATGCCCATGCACTCAGCTCCTGGGCCTGACTCATGGAATTCAATATTCATAAAGAAATGTAAAGTACCAGTAGCGAGAGCACTCAGCGTAATATGGAGAAAGAGCCTGGATACAGGGGAGATACCAGCAGCACTTAAATCTGCAGATATAGCTCCGTTGCACAAGGTGGGGATTAAAGCCTTGGCAAAAAATTATTGGCCAGTTGCACTAACATCACACATAATAAAAGTGTTTGAAAGAATGAATAGGAATCAAATTTCTAGTTTTATGGAAAACAATGAATTGCACAACCCAGGACAACATGGATTTAGAGCGGGAAGATCCTGTCTGTCACTGTTACTCAACCACTATGACAAAATCACAGAAGCCCTAGAAGAAAAGCAAAATGAAGATGTTGTATACACAGACTTTGCAAAGGCTTTCGACAAATGTGACCATGGGGTGATAGCTCACAAAATGAGGTCAATGGGAATAACTGGAAAAGTAGGACGCTGGATACTCAATTTCCTGTCGAACAGAACACAAAGAGTAACAGTCAATCAGATAAAATCGAGTCCAAGCGATGATAAAAGCTCTGTACCTCAAGGTACAGTCCTTGCACCGCTACTGTTCCTTATTCTCATATCTGATATAGACAAAAATACACGTCACAGCTTCGTGTCGTCCTTTGCAGATGACACAAAAATCAGCATGAAAATTACCTCTGCTGAAGACATTGAAAAACTACAAGCAGATGTCAACAAAGTTTTCGATTGGGCAGCAGAAAATAACATGATGTTTAACAGTGATAAATTTCAGGTACTCAGGTACGGCAAAAATGAGGATCTGAAACATAATACAGGGTACAAAACACAATCTAATTCCCATAGTAGAAAAACAGCATGTCAAGGATTTGGGAATAATGATGTCCGACGATCTAACGTTTAGGGAGCATAACCAAGCAAATATTGCGTCAGCCAGAAAAATGATCGGATGGATTACGAGAACTTTCAAATCCAGGGATCCCATCACAATGGTTGTACTCTTCAAGTCACTTGTGTTGTCCCGTCTTGAGTACTGCTCAGTACTCACTTCCCCTTCAGAGCAGGAGAGATTGCTGAAATAGAGGGAATACAGAGAACATATACGGCACGCATAGACGAGATAAAACACCTAAATTATTGGGATCGTCTCAAAGCTCTCCAAATGTACTCTCTAGAAAGGAGACGAGAGAGATACCAAATAATATACACATGGAAAATACTGGAGGGCCAGGTCCCAAATCTACACAGTAAAATAACAACGTACTGGAGTGAACGATATGGAAGAAAATGCAGAATTGAACCAGTGAAGAGCAGAGGTGCCATAGGCACAATCAGAGAACACTGTATAAACATCAGAGGTCCGCGGTTGTTCAACGTCCTCCAGCGACTATAAGAATATTGCCGGAACAACCGTGGACATCTTCAAGAGAAAACTGGACTGTTTTCTAAGAGAAGTCCGGATCAGCCGGGCTGTGGTGGGTATGTGGCCTGCGGGCCGCTCCAAGCAACAGCCTGGTGGACCAAACTCTCACAAGTCGAGCCTGGCCTCGGGCGGGCTTGGGGAGTAGAAGAACTCCCAGAACCCCATCAACAGGTATATGTGGCCTGCGGCCCGCTCCCGCTCCAAGCAACAGCCTGGTGGGGACCAAACTCTCACAAGTCAAGCCTGGCTCGGGCGGGCTTGGGGAGTAGAAGAACTCCCAGAACCCCATCAAGCAGGTATATGTGGGCCTGCGGGCCGCTCCAAGCAACAGCCTGGTGGACCAAAACTCTCACAAGTCAAGCCTGGCCTCGGGCCGGGCTTGGGAGTAGAAGAACTCCCAGAACCCCATCAAGCAGGTATATGTGGGCCTGCGGGCCGCTCCAAGCAACAGCCTGGTGGACCAAACTCTCACAAGTCAAGCCTGGCCTCGGGCCGGGCTTGGGGAGTAGAAGAACTCCCAAAACCCCATCAACCAGGTATATGGGGCCTGCGGGCCGCTCCAAGCAACAGCCTGGTGGACCAAACTCTCACAAGTCAAGCCTGGCTCGGGCCGGGCTTGGGGAGTAGAAGAACTCCCAGAACCCATCAAGCAGGTATATGTGGGCCTGCGGGCCGCTCCAAGCAACAGCCTGGTGGACCAAACTCTCACAAGTCAAGCCTGGCCTCGGGCCGGGCTTGGGGAGTAGAACAACTCCAGAACCCCGTCAACCAGGTATATATGTGGGCCTGCGGGCCGCTCCAAGCAACAGCCTGGTGGACCAAACTCTCACAAGTCAAGCCTGGCCTCGGGCCGGGCTTGGGGAGTAGAAGAACTCCCAGAACCCCATCAAGCAGGTATATGTGGGCCTGCGGGCCGCTCCAAGCAACACTGGTGGACCAAACTCTCACAAGTCAAGCCTGGCCTCGGGCCGGGCTTGGGGAGTAGAAGAACTCCCAAAACCCCATCAACCAGGTATATGTGGTGCCGGGCCGCTCCAAGCAACAGCTGGTGGACAAACTCTCACAAGTCAAGCCTGGCCGGGGCCGGGCTGGGGAGTAGAAGACTCCCAGAACCCCATCAAGCAGGTATATGTGGGCCTGCGGGCCGCTCCAAGCAACAGCCTGGTGGACCAAACTCTCACAAGTCAAGCCTGGCCTCGGGCCGGGCTTGGGGAGTAGAAGAACTCCCAGAACCCCATCAAGCAGGTATATGTGGGCCTGCGGGCCGCTCCAACAACAGCCTGGTGGACCAAACTCTCACAAGTCAAGCCTGGCCTCGGGCCGGGCTTGGGGAGTAGAAGAACTCCCAGAACCCCATCAAGCAGGTATATGTGGGCCTGCGGGCCGCTCCAAGCAACAGCCTGGTGGACCAAACTCTCACAAGTCAAGCCTGGCCTCGGGCCGGGCTTGGGGAGTAGAAGAACTCCCAGAACCCCATCAACCAGGTATATGTGGGCCTGCGGGCCGCTCCAAGCAACAGCCTGGTGGACCAACTCTCACAAGTCAAGCCTGGCCTCGGGCCGGGCTTGGGGAGTAGAACACTCCCAGAACCCCATCAACCAGGTATGTGTGCGAAAGATGGAGTGGATGGGAGGTGGAGAATGGAGGGGGGAATGGGGGGAGGGGGGGGGGTGTTTGAGAGCTCCGCCCTCAACAATCAACCGACAAGTTATAGTGACCTTTGACCTCCTTACGCCTAATTACCCCCTCACCATCAACACATCTCAGGTTAATTACTAAGTCGAACATTTACATCTCAAAGTGAGAGATGTGACGAGCTCGTCTCCCATTGTTTCTCATTCATTAATATTTGATTTTATTGTATTTTGTAATATCTTTATTATCTGCTTTTGTGGTTTATTTATTCATGTGTAGCTTTGTGGTGTTTTGTAAAGGAGAACTTTGTGTTTTGTAAAGATTCTTCTATATTTAATGGGCTCTGTGTTGTGTTGGTTTACCTTATAGCTGAGATGGCACCTGTGTACACTCTGTCGTGCAGCTGTTGGTACTGTGTCGTGTAGCTGTTGTGTATTGTGTCGTGTGTGCAGCTGTTGTGTACTGTGTCGTGTAGCTGTTGTGTACTGTCGTGTAGCTGTTGTACACTGTGTCGTGTAGTGTTGTGTACTGTGTCGTGTAGCTGTTGTGTGTACTGTGTCGTGTGCTTGTGTGTACTGTGTCGTGTAGCTGTCGTGCACTGTGTCGTACAGTTGTTGTGCACTGTGTGTGCACTGTGTGTACTCTGTTGTGCACTCTGTCGTGCAGCTGTTGTGTACTCTGTCGTGCAGTTGTTGTGCACTCTGTTGTGCAGCTGTTGTGTACTGTGTCGTGCAGCTGTGTACACTGTGTCGTGTAGCTGTTGTGTACTGTGTCGTGTAGCTGTTGTGTACTGTGTCGTGTAGCTGTTGTGTATTGTGTCGTGTAGCTGTTGTACACTGTGTCGTGTAGCTGTTGTGTACTGTGTCGTGTAGCTGTTGTGTATTGTGTCGTGTAGCTGTTGTACACTGTGTCGTGTAGCTGTTGTACACTGTGTCGTGAAAGTGTTGTACACTGTGTCGTGTAGCTGTTGTGTACTGGTCGTGTAGCTGTTGTGTCTGTGTCGTGTAGTGTTGTACACTGTGTCGTGTAGCTGTTGTACACTGTGTCGTGTAGCTGTGTACACTGTGTCGTGTAGCTGTTGTACACTGTGTCGTGTAGCTGTTGTGTACTGTGTCGTGTAGCTGTTGTGTACTGTGTCGTGTAGCTGTTGTACACTGTGTCGTGTAGCTGTTGTACACTGTCGTGTAGCTGTTGTACACTGTGTCGTGTAGCTGTTGTACACTGTGTCGTGTAGCTGTTGTGTACTGTGTCGTGTAGCTGTTGTACACTGTGTCGTGTAGCTGTTGTACTGTGTCGTGTAGCTGTTGTACACTGTGTCGTGTAGCTGTTGTGTACTGTGTCGTGCAGCTGTTGTACACTGTGTCGTGTAGCTGTTGTACACTGTGTCGTGTAGCTGTTGTGTACTGTGTCGTGTAGCTGTTGTACACTGTGTCGTGTAGCTGTTGTACACTGGGTCGTGTAGCTGTTGTGTACTGTGTCGTGTAGCTGTTGTACACTGTGTCGTGTAGCTGTTGTACACTGTGTCGTGTAGCTGTTGTACACTGTGTCGTGTAGCTGTGTGTACTGTGTCGTGTAGCTGTTGTGTACTGTGTCGTGTAGCTGTTGTACACTGTGTCGTGTAGCTGTTGTACACTGTGTCGTGTAGCTGTTGTACACTGTGTCGTGTAGCTGTTGTGTACTGTGTCGTGTAGCTGTTGTACAGTGGTCGTGTAGCTGTTGTGACTGTGTCGTGTAGCTGTTGTGTACTGTGTCGTGTAGCTGTGTGTACTGTGTCGTGTAGCTGTTGTGTACTGTGTCGTGTAGCTGTTGTACACTGTGTCGTGCAGCTGTTGTGTACTGTGTCGTGTAGCTGTTGTACACTGTGTCGTGTAGCTGTTGTACACTGTGTGTGTAGCTGTTGTACACTGTGTCGTGCAGCTGTTGTGTACTGTGTCGTGTAGCTGTTGTACACTGTGTCGTGTAGCTGTTGTACACTGTGTCGTGTAGCTGTTGTGTACTGTGTCGTGTAGCTGTGTACATGTGTCGTGTAGCTGTTGTGTACTGTGTCGTGTAGCTGTTGTGTACTGTGTCGTGTAGCTGTTGTACACTGTGCGTGTAGGTTGTACACTGTGTCGTGTAGCTGTTGTGTACTGTGTCGTGTAGCTGTTGTGTACTGTGTCGTGTAGCTGTTGTGTACTGTGTCGTGTAGCTGTTGTACACTGTGTCGTGCAGCTGTTGTGTACTGTGTCGTGTAGCTGTTGTACACTGTGTCGTGTAGCTGTTGTACACTGTGTCGTGTAGCTGTTGTGTACTGTGTCGTGTAGCTGTTGTACACTGTGTCGTGCAGCTGTTGTACACTGTGTCGTGTAGCTGTTGTGTACTGTGTCGTGTAGCTGTTGTACACTGTGTCGTGTAGCTGTTGTGTACTGTGTCGTGTAGCTGTTGTGTACTGTGTCGTGTAGCTGTTGTGTACTGTGTCGTGTAGCTGTTGTACACTGTGTCGTGTAGCTGTTGTGTACTGTGTCGTGTAGCTGTTGTACACTGTGTCGTGTAGCTGTTGTACACTGTGTCGTGCAGCTGTTGTACACTGTGTCGTGTAGCTGTTGTACACTGTGTCGTGCAGCTGATGTGTACTGTGTCGTGTAGCTGTTGTACACTGTGTCGTGTAGCTGTTGTACACTGTGTCGTGTAGCTGTTGTACACTGTGTCGTGTAGCTGTTGTACACTGTGTCGTGTAGCTGTTGTACACTGTGTCGTGTAGCTGTTGTACACTGTGTCGTGTAGCTGTTGTGTACTGTGTCGTGTAGCTGTTGTACACTGTGTCGTGTAGCTGTTGTACACTGTGTCGTGTAGCTGTTGTACACTGTGTCGTGTAGCTGTTGTACACTGTGTCGTGTAGCTGTTGTACACTGTGTCGTGTAGCTGTTGTACACTGTGTCGTGTAGCTGTTGTACACTGTGTCGTGTAGCTGTTGTACACTGTGTCGTGTAGCTGTTGTACACTGTGTCGTGTAGCTGTTGTGTACTGTGTCGTGTTGCTGTTGTACACTGTGTCGTGTAGCTGTTGTACACTGTGTCGTGTAGCTGTTGTGTACTGTGTCGTGTAGCTGTTGTACACTGTGTCGTGTAGCTGTTGTGTACTGTGTCGTGTAGCTGTTGTACACTGTGTCGTGTAGCTGTTGTACACTGTGTCGTGTAGCTGTTGTACACTGTGTCGTGTAGCTGTTGTACACTGTGTCGTGTAGCTGTTGTACACTGTGTCGTGTAGCTGTTGTACACTGTGTCGTGTAGCTGTTGTGTACTGTGTCGTGTAGCTGTTGTGTACTGTGTCGTGTAGCTGTTGTGTACTGTGTCGTGTTGCTGTTGTGTACTGTGTCGTGCAGCTGTCGTGCAGGTGTGCAGCTTTCATATCTGAGAGCTTTTACACAGATGGGTTCAGGTGGTGTGTAAAGATGACGTCAGAATGTGTTCCTTATATGTCTGTAGATCAACTATGTATGTACTTGCCTGAATATAATTTACTTTACTGATCTATGTTCCCCAGCTGGACGTGAGACCCCATCCGGCTGGATGTGAGACTCCATCCGGCTGGACGTGAGACCCCCATCCGGCTGGACCTGAGACCCCCATCCGGCTGGACGTGAGACCCCATCCGGCTGGATGTGAGACTCCATCCGGCTGGACGTGAGACCCCATCCGGCTGGATGTGAGACTCCATCCGGCTGGACGTGAGACCCCATCCGGCTGGATGTGAGACTCCATCCGGCTGGACGTGAGACCCCATCCGGCTGGATGTGAGACTCCATCCGGCTGGACGTGAGACCCCATCCGGCTGGACCTGAGACCCCATCCGGCTGGACGTGAGAGACCCCATCCGGCTGGACGTGAGACCCCATCCGGCTGGACGTGAGACCCCATCCGGCTGGACGTGAGACCCTGCTTTTATTCCAGCAAATA
>WNGS01001540.1:0-38471 GCA_020271785.1 Procambarus virginalis
GACTATCAGATATAGAGGTAACAGCAGGGTAGGTAGTGAAACAGTTGACAACTCTAGATGCAACTAAAGCAGTTGGACCAGACAAAGTATCACCGTGGATACTGAAAGAATCAGCGCAGGCCCTCAGCATGCCTCTGGCAATGATTTTTAATGAGTCACTTATGTTGGGAGAATTGCCTAGTTGCTGGAAGAAGGCAAATGTCGTACCGATCTTCAAGAAATGCGATAGGGAGGAGGCACTTAACTATGGACCTGTATCACTGACAAGCATCCCCTGTAAAATACTGGAAAGGAATAATTTGGCTACGACTGGTTGCACACCTGGAGAACGTTAGGTTTATGAACAAACATCAACATGGGTTCTGGAAAGGGAAATCGTGCCTAACAAACCATTTGGAATTCAATGATAAAATAACGAGGATAAGACAGGACAGAGATGGTTGGGCAGACTGCATATTTCTGGACTACCAAAAAGCCTTTGATACAGTACTGCACATGAGACTGCTGTTCAAACTCGAGAGGCAGGCGGGGGTGGGAGGAAAGGGCCAAGCATGGATAAGGAACTACCTAACAGGATGGAGCCAAAGAGTTACGGTAAGGGGCGAGAAGTCGGACTGGCGAACAGTAACGAGTGGATTACCACAAGGATCGGTACTGGGACCAATTCTATTTCTAGTATATGTTAACGACATGTTTACAGGAGTAGAGTCCTACATGTCAATGTTCGCAGATGACGCAAAGTTGATGAGAAGAGTTGTGGCAGATGAGGATTGCATTATCCTCCAAGAGGACCTGAACAGGTTGCAGAGATGGTCAGAGAAATGGCTACTGGAGTTCAACATAAGCAAATGTAAAGTTATGAAAATGGGACTAGGAGATAGGAGACCAAAGGGACAGTACACAATGAAGGGGAACAGCCTACCTGTGACGACGTGTGAAAGAGACCTGGGCGTGGACGTAACACCTAATCTGTCTTCTGAAGCACATATAAATAGGATAATGACAGCAGCGTACTTTACACTGGCAAAAGTTAGAACATCATTCAGAAACCTTAGTAAGGAGGCATTTAGGGCACTTTACACTGCCTACGTGAGGCCAGTCTTAGAGTATGCCACCTCATCATGGAGTCCCCATCTAAAGAAGCATATAAGGAAACTAAAAAAGGTTCAGAGGTTTGCAACATGACTTGTCCCAGAGTTACGAGGGATGGGGTATGAGGAGCGCCTGAGGGAGCTGTGCCTTACGACACTAGAAAGAAGAAGGGAGAGGGGGGACATGATAGGAACGTATAAAATACTCAGGGGGAATTGACAGAGAGGACATAGACGAAATGTTCGCACGGAATAGTAACAGAACGAGGGGACATGGTGGAAGCTGGAAACTCAGATGAGTCACACAGATGTTAGGAAGTTTTCTTTTAGCCTGAGACCTAATGGTCTCACGCTAAAAGAAAGCTCTCACAATGAAACAATGGTCAATGATCAGAAAACAATGGTCTCTCAGGGGAAAATGGAATGCACTTAAGGAACATGTTGTCGAAGCAAATACTATACATAATTTTAAAACTAGGTATGATAGGGAAATAGGACCATAGTCATTACTGTAAACAACCGATGCTCGAAAGGCGGAATCCAAGAGTCATTGCTCGATCCTGCAGACACAATTAGGTGAGTACAATTGGGTGAGTACACATGCACGTGAACACACGCACACACATGCACATATACACACACACCCATGCACTTGCACACACGCACACACACATGCACATACACCACACACACACTACACACATGTGCGCATGCACACACACACTAGTGTTAGTATAGACTAACACTAACCCTAGGGAACAAAAAGGGATCAAGCAGGATGGTAGGAAACCAAAACACAGGTGGAGGAGAGGAACAGGGCGAGTCATACATGGAGGTGACTGCTCGTGCACGGAGAGGAATCAGTGTGGAATTGAAAGATATGAGGGAAACCATAAGTAAACTGCAGAAGGAACTAAGTGCAGCACAAGAGGAGATAAAAAAAATAAAAATAAGATCTCCCCACACTCTGGCCCCCAGGCAACCAACCCCCAAGTAACAGGGTATGTAACAATGGCAGGGACCCCTACAATGGGTGCCACTTTGCTGATGTGCTGAAGATGTGCCCAGAAGGGGCACATTTTTTTAGGGAGCCGGTCGGCAGAGCGGACAGCACGCTGGACTTGTGATCCTGTGGTCCTGGGTTCGATCCCAGGCGCCGGCGAGAAACATTGGGCAGAGTTTCTTTCACCCTATGCCGCTGTTACCTAGCAGTAAAATAGGTACCTGGGTGTTAGTCAGCTGTCACGGGCTGCTTCCTGGGGTTGGAGGCCTGGTCGAGGACCGGGCCGCGGGGACACTAAAGCCCCGAAATCATCTCAAGATAACCTCAAGATAAAAGCCATGTCCACAGTTAAGAAAGTTGTAATGAAAGCAATAACCTATCAGGAGGCTGCTAGATGCATGAGCCAGCTAATGGAAAGGAAAAGAGCTGTAGTAGTGGAAGGTATTAGGAACAAGAAGGCTCCACAAGGGAAGAATGGGGGGCTAAGGACAAAGATGTAGTGTCATGGATACTTAAGGAAGAGAAGGGGCGGAAAAAGACTTAGAAAAGTTGTTTTTGGATTGGTCAGTAAAACAAAAACAAAGATTGATTGATCAAGGTAGTACTCAGAAACGAGGCCATCAAAGAGGATATCCTAGTACAGAAGAGCAAACAGAAATATGTAATGAATTATGGAAAGATATTCCATCAGAGGGACATAACCAGGGAGGAGATAATACAGGCATCAGATGCAAGGAAAAGGTGCAGGTTGAGGGAAGGGAGTCAGGGAACCTCAACCTCCAACCCAGCAATCCCAGAGGGGAGTGGGGAACAGCAATCCAGCAATTTGGGAACTGCAGAAAGAAGTGCAACACCCCAACTCATACACAATACCCACCATACCACCCAAATCCACCCTCCCTCCCTCCCTTCCTATCCTGAATACCCCCCCCCCTGCCTTCCCATCCCCTGGTCTTCTTCCAGTTCCAAGCAGGCCCAGACATACTCTAAGTCTCCATCCCCCCACCCCACCCTCCCTCAAAACCCCTGTTAACTACACCACAGGAGGATGAGCCTTCGCCTCAAGAACCCCCTGCTCCCCAACCTCGAGCACTCCCTGCCTTTCCAACCCTAGGAATTCTTCCTGTCCCAAGCAGGCCTGAGCAATTTCTAATCCCTCCCCCCACCACAACCTACCCCACAGGAGGATGAGCCTACCCAAGTAGCAATGTCCATGGAACAGCTTCCTACATTAGTGGGAAGGGTGGGTGAAATGGATATAGGAAAGCGAGCTTCAAGGTAATGTACTCAAGCATCGATGGGATTACCAACAAAGCAAGTGAACTGGCAGAAAGAGCACAGGAAGAAAACCTAGATGTAATAGGACTCACAGAAACAAAATTTTCAGGGGTCATAACAAATGCTGTGTTTCCAAAGAAATATTATATAGTAAGGAAAGAGAGGGAAGGTAGAGGAGGAGGAGTGGCCCCTGCTGATAAGGAAGGACTGGAGCTTTCTAGAGATGGGAATTCCAGGCTGCAACAGATTCAGAGACAACATAAGAGGAACTAATGAACAAATCCACAAGGTCCATGACGAGGATTCGAACCTGCATCCGGGAGCATTCCAGACACTGCCTTAATCGACTGAGCTACGACAGGGTTAAAAAGAGTTGAAACCGAAGTTCTACTGAACTTACTGAACGTAATGATGTAAGGGCGAAGAGGGAGAACGGCCTATTGACATAGCTCGGGTGCAGGAGGGAGATGTGTAAAATCCTGGTTTGTGCCTCGGAGAGGCTACAGAATCCAGTAAGTTCAGTAGAACATCGGTTTCAACTCTTTTAACCCTGTCGTAGCTCATTCGATTAAGGCAGTGTCTGGGATGCTCCCGGACGCAGGTTCGAATCCTCGTCACGGCCCTTGCGGATTTATTCATTTGATGCATCACGTTAGTGTGATCTCTGTGTGTAATAAGAGGAACTATGAAAATGGGTGTACGTAAATGGTAGCGGCTGCCATTTACAACCCTCCAAAATATGGCAGAAGAACCAGACAGAAGTTTGATAGGAACAACATGGCAACCAATAATATAATAGAGAGCGTAGCTTCAGCTGCCTGCAGAAAAGGATCGAGACTCTTAATCATAGGCGATTTCAACCATGGAAAGATAGACTTGGAGAATGGGGACCCATATGGAGTATAGATACATGTAGAGCTAAACTCTTGAAAGTGACAACAAGGAACTTTCTGAGCCAGCATGTCAAGGAACCCACAAGAATTAAGGGGAATGACAAACCAACTAGACTCGACCTGATATTCACCTTGAACGAGTCAGAAATTAAGGAAGTTAAATTTGAAGCCCCATTGGAATGCGTGACCACGTGTATTGACATTTGAGTATTTGGTAGAAGTAGGAAACCTATCCAAGGATAGGATGGAAGAGAAAAGACTAAATTACCGAAGAGGAAAATATGACGAGATGAGGACCTTCCTAAGTGGAATACCATGGGAAATAGAATTCAGAGAAAAGATGTACAGGACAAGATGGATTATGCACCCAGAAGTGCCAGGAAGCTGCAGACAGGTTTATCCGGCTCTAAAAGAGAAAATGGAACGCAACAGAAGAATCCATGGTTCAATCAGGAATGTACGGTAGCGAAACAGTTGAGTAAAAGAACATGGAAAACTACAGGATCCAGAACACCAGACAGCAGGGAGAGAGATATCAGAGGTCCAGAAATGAGTACCTCAGAGTGAGGAGAGAAGCAAAGAGACAGTATGAAAATGACATATCGAGTAAAGCCAGGACCCAACCAAAACTGCTCCACAGCCACATCAGGAGGAAAACAGCAGTGAATGANCTGGGGCACACTTCGTATTGCTGAAAAGAGGCAGAGAGAGCGGTACCAAGGCACAGCCGAAAGGAACGACGAGAGAGGAAGCTGCGGAGAGAAAGAGAGGGAGATGACCACGAAGGCCAAAAGAATGAAGCTGGGATAGAATATGGTATCGCAAGTGGTGTCGTAAGCCTTTTCCAGGTCAAAAAGGACGGCAACAATGGAGGTCCTCGCAGCAAAAGCAGTACGAATATAGATCTCCAAGTCACCAGGACATCTGCCGTGTGTGGCACTTGCGAAAACCAAATTGAGAAGGGGGAGAGGAGGTGATGGTGTTCCAGGAACCACATCAGACGAACGTTAACCATACGTTCGAAGAGTTTGCAGACACAACTTGTGAGGGCAATAGGGAGAAAGTCCTTAGGGGAAGTTCCCAGAGACCTGGTTGCGAACAGGGAGGACAACGGCATCGAGCCAGTCCTCAGGGACTGACGACGACTCCCAGATCCGATTATACAGACTCAGTAAATACTGAGACGTGCACGGAGGGAGATGGCGAAGCATCTCATAATGAATACCATGGGAGCCCGCCGCCGTAGAACGCAGAGGTCCAGGGCAGACGAAGTTCAGAGAGAGAGAAGGGATCGTTATAGGAAAGTCGAAGACGAGTGCAGAAATCTAAAGGACGAGACTCGAGGACGGGTTTACGAAGAAGGAAAGATTGGGGAAGTTGAAGACCAGAGCTAACAGAAGAAATTGGGAACCCAGTTTGGTAGCAGGAGTACCACAGGAGGAGTACCACAAGAGTACCACGGAGGTGAAGGACCGGGGAAACATCGGGAACGAACTTACCCGCTATCTTGCGGATACGCTTCCATATCTGAGGCAGGGGAGTTTCGGACGTAATTGTGGAGACATAAGAAGCCCAACATGCACGTTTAGCTGTACGGATGGCCCTATGGGCCACTGCACTCGCTTTCCGAAAGAAAAGAAAAGAATCGGTCGTCTGCCGACGGAGGTGCCGCTTCCAGGCTGCATGCTTACAGTGGACAGCCAGAGCACAGTCCGCATTCCACCAGGGAACGCACATCCGTGGACCCCGAGAGGAAGAGCGAGGAATAGAGTGGAGGGCAGCATCGAAGACAGTGTCATGAAAAAGGAGGAGAGCACGAAGGGAGAGGTCAGAGAGAGCAGCACTGAGGGTAAATAGGTTCCAGTCCGCTTTAGCAAACTGCCACCTAGGGAAAGAGAGGGAAGGGCAAAAGAGAAAAAGGAAACAAGATGGGAAATGATCACTGCCATGGAGGTCATCAAGAACCTGCCACGTGAAATCTAAGTAAATAGAGGAAGAGCAGAGAGAAAGATCAAGACAGGAAAGGGTGCGAGTCCGAGAGTCCAAATGAGTGGGCTCACCAGAATTCAGAAGAGACAGGGAAGAAGAGAGGAGAAACGGCTCAAGAAGGCGACCCGGGTATTCGTCAGAACGTCATGCAAAGAGAATGAGGACAATTGAAGTCACCCAGCAGGAGCACAGGCTCCGGCAAGGGTCCAAGAGGTGTTTAAAATCAGGAAGAGAAAGCGGAACACGCGGGGGGAGATAATGGAACAAACTGTGTACCATTTCCCACAAAGATACGAGCAGCAGAACAATGAGAGGCAAAGGAAAAAGTAAAGGAACAAAGGGAACATCAGTACGAATCAAGAGAGCAGAAGAATTAGGAGCCCCAGCACGGCTGGGGGGGGGAGAGAAAGGAATAGCCACGAAAACGACCAGGACGTGCACCAAGCATCGGCTCCTGGAGACAGACACAAAGGGGCGAAAACCGCGAAATCAGAAGTTGGAGTTCGAGGAAATTGGCGTAATAACCTCGAACGTTCCATTGAAGAATAGACAACGACGAGAAGAGAAAGGACAACAACAGAAAACAAGGAAGAAACAAAGGCGAAAGAGCAACATAGCACGTTAAAGAATATCAGGGTCGGGATCAGGGTCAGCAAAGTCAGGGTTAGGGGGCATGGGTAAACTGAGCAAAAATGGAGGGAAGGAAGCGGGAGAACAGACCAGAGGTGGGCGGGCGGGGTCCGGAGGAGGAAGAAGAGGAGACAACGGAGAGGAGCAGTCAAGGACAGCAGCAGGAAGAGGGGGAGTAGAAAAGAGGGAGTGCACCTCAGCAAGGGCAGCAACCGAAAGGAAGCAGGGGCCAAAGAAACCTCCATAGCAGGAACAGGGGGAGAAACCACTGAAATGGGAGGTGAAGGAGCAATAGAGCCAGTAGTAGGGCCGAGGAAGAAAGCGAAGCCTTTTTACCGCGGGGAGGAGGAAGGAGAGGAGCCAGGCTTACGCTTCTGACTTAAAGAGACCTGTGTCCCAACAACTACGTACCGGGCAACGGATTCCAGTGTCTCAACAGGAGAAGCTGAACGAGAGCACAGACGACGGCCGTTAGGAGAGCGATGGACATCCGCCTGCACCGACAGGCGGCGGGGAGATGCAATAGATGGAGGAGAAGGATGGGAAGAAGGATCAGAGGGAGACGAGGAAGAAGGCACAGGAGACACGACAGACAGGGTAGAAAGAAGGGGAACTCCAGACAGAGGACCAGGAGGGGGACCCTGCGGGACAGAACTCAAAGGAACAGAGGAGAGGGTTGGGCGTATCAGGGTCCAAGGCCCAGAAACGGTTGTGAGTCTGAGGAAGGTGGGAAGGACGAGGAGAAGAAGAGCGCAACACGCGAGCATAAGAGATATTATCATAAGGCGGGAGCCGGTGAACCTGCCGCCTCACCTCAGGAAAAGATAAACGTTCCGGTGCTTCAAGTTGAGGACGGCTGCCTCCAGCTTGTAATGGATACAGGCACGGGAGAAGGTAGGATGGGCCTCACCGCAGTTGAGGCAACGAGCCTGGGGAGAAGTGCACTCTGACTTAGAGTGACCTTTGCCACCACACAAAGGACAGAGAGAGACAGTCCCAGAGCAGTGGAGGGCACCATACCCAAACCTCCAGCACTTGTTACAGAGCCGAGGAGAAGGAATGTGCTCCTGGACAGAGCACCTGGCACCAGCAAGAATGACAGAGGGTGGAAGGGTCCTACCATCAAAGGTAATCTTCACAACCCGAAGGAGTTGACGGCGACTACCACGAGGGGGACGAGTAAACGTGTCCACCTGGAGAATAGAATGGCCCTGGGCAGCAAGGATATGTCGAATATCGTCGTGGCAGTCTCGCAGATCCCGAACACCGGTCGCAACATGGGGCGGGAGCAGAATAGTGCCAACACTGGCATTCAACTGAGCGTTCTTTGAGACCCGAACAGGGGTCTCGCCAAGGCAGGATAAGGCAGCCAAGCGGGAAGCAGCATCCTGAGAAGGAGCAGCAACGACACGTGTATTGAGACGAGTGGGGTTGAAAGTAACAGAGGCATCCATGGAATCAACGAGATGCCGATGGAGGGAGAAATTGTCAGGAGGCGCAGAATCAAGAGGGAGGAGATCAAAATATCTGGCCCACGAAGCGGGACCAAACAAGGCTTGATAGGTATCAGAACTGGAAGGAATCGAGCGAGGGCGGATGTGACGAGGACCGCGTTGAAAACCCCCAGAGAGAGAGGGGTTAAAAGGCGCAGTAGTTACAACTAGAGATGGAGCCACGCTAGGGGAAGAGGTAGTCACCACTGGGGGCTTGGGGATCGACCCAACCACAGAGGAAGGAGGGGAGCCGAGGGGAGGAGTCAGAGAGGCCAAAGGAGGAGCAAGGTCGGGGCCCAATGCAGCGAAGGCTACAGAGCCCGGTCTTCCAACACAAACCGACTCGGGGGCTTGGTCGCCCACCCCACGAGCCTGAGAAGGTAAAGGAGAAACAGTAGAACCAGTAATCATTGCTACGAGAAAAAATATTCATTCACGAATGTGCCCCCACACCCACCACAGAGCCACAATTAGAGGCAGGACATCCAACAAGAAGCTATCGCCGATCATGCCGGGGCCTCCTAGGGGTGCGTCGTGAGTATACGCCCCACAAACGCCACCTTAAGAACCAACAGTCCGTCGAGATCGGGTTCAGTGACGAAAGGAGGACTGACAATAAAAGGTTCCCCTCGCTCTCGACGTTGGGTACTACAGTTCTACAGGTGCTAGAGTATGCCTCCTCAAGCACCCGGGCGTCAAAATAGAAGAAGTCCAAAGGAAAAACCAAAACAAGCAAAAGGTCGGCAGGAAACGGCAAGCAGATAGGAGAAGGAGGGGGAGAAAAACGAAACAGAAGGAAAAGGAAAAGTTGCTCAGCATAATTGGAGAGGACAGCAGCAGGAGCACAAGACTACAAAAGGGGACAGAGGACTGTCCCAAGGAGCATCACACTCCGACAGCCGCCCACTAAGCCCCCCTCACGGCATCAACGAGCTGAGCGGGGAGGGGGGGGGGGGAACCCAGGACTAATTATATAAGGACTGTACATATAAGGACTAATTATATAATAATAATTGGCGTAATTAACAATTTTTACTCTTCCTTCTGCTGGGTCATAAAGGAAGCTGGCCTTGGGTGAAAGGGGGCTGTGACGATCTCTGTCTGGAATCCGTAGGTGCAGGGCTCGAACGTCCACCTCCTGGGGTTCGTGCGGCCCAAGCCCTGCTTCAGGAGGCTGAGGGTCGTTCTTGCCCATGCTGGGGTGGTTTTTCTCCAGCAGCGACCACTGCGGTCTCCGGGTTTGGAGTCCCTGTGCCGTTTTTTACCAACTTCGAGGTAAACTCCCGAGCTGGAGCCCGTTGGGCAGCTCGTTGATGCTTTCAGCCTCATTCTGACAGTTCCTGCGATGGCGCTGGAACCAATCATTTTGGCGTTTGCCTTTCCAATGGAGACTTTCGGGGCCCGGGGAGAGAGGGACATGCTTTATGGGTAACAGCTTCTCCCCTTCATCCACCCACCATGGCTTTGAGTCCTGGATAGGCTACTCTAGAACACAACTCCATAGTTTGAAGTGACTGGTGGATGCTTGCTACATTATCAGTCTTCTAAATTTGTGTAAGTTTTCCTGTTACTAGTGATTTGCTACACTATTGACAGTGACAGGCACACTACTTCTGCTCCTGCTTTCAGTATCCATGGTGAAATTCCACCCGGGCCTATAGCCTTTGTGACATCCAACTCAAACAAATGCTTCCTTGCCTCCCCGTTGGTAATCTCGAACTCCTTCAGTGGTGTCTGGTTAGATATTCCCTCTCTTATCTCTGGAACGTATCCTTCATGATAAGACCTCCTGGAAACACTTATTGCGTTCCTCGCACACTTCCTTGTCGTTTGTATTGAATGTGTCTGCCCCTATCCTCAGTTCCATTTCCTGTTCTTCCACTGTTGTTTTTCTTCTGATGTGACTGAGCAACAATATAGGACGAGATGAGTTTAAGACATAGCAAGTGAGGCAATGTTATTTACGAAAATGCCATAGCCTTACTTGCTATGTCATTTTCGTATGGTCTTTCTGCCTCTATTCTCTCCCTGAGGTACTCATTCCTGGCCCTCTGGTATCTTTCTCTCTTCTCTAGTGGCCGGTTATTTCTTAAGTTTATCCACGTCCTTGTACTTAGTTACTTTGCAAGCTTACGTCCCTGATTAAACCATGGGTTACACATTTACATTTCGATTTTTTTTCTTTTGGACTTTGACAAACTTGTCTGCTGCCACTTGACACTTTTGCGCGATGTAGTCCTTCATGTTTTGGGCCGTCTTTCCTCTGAGCTCTGTTTCCCATCTTATATCTGTTAGGAATTTTCTTATCTCCTTATAGTTTCTCTTTCGGAATACCAGCCTTTTGTTTTCTGGTCCCTTTATCGAGTAAGTTAACCCTACTTCTACCAGATACTCAAACATCAGTACACTGTGATCGCTCATTCCTATGGGGGCTTCTAAGTTGATTTCCCTTATGTCGGAATCGTTCAATATTAACACCAAAATTAGGGTTTGAATAGTTTTGTCCTCTTTTGATGTGGATACAAGTGCGCCGACTAAACAGAGGCGTGTGTTAGAGGAGACGACGCACTGCAGGGCCGGCAACCCCGGAGGAGACTGTGGTAGTAGCCCCAGAGGAGACTGTGCTAGTAACCCCGGATGAGACTGTGGTAGTAACCCGGAGGAGACCGTGGTAGTAACCCCAGAGGAGACTGTGGTAGTAACCCTGGAGGAGACCGTGGTAGTAACCCCGGAGGAGACCGTGGTAGTAACCCAGAGGAGACTGTGCTAGTAACCCCAGAGGAGACTGTGGTAGTAACCCCGGAGGAGACTGTGGTAGTAACCCCGGATGAGACTGTGGTAGTAACCCCGGAGGAGACCGTGGTAGTAACCCCGGAGGAGACTGTGCTAGTAACCCCGGAGGAGACCGTGGTAGTAACCCCAGAGGAGACTGTGGTAGTAACCCCAGAGGAGACTGTGGTAGTAACCCCCGAGGAGACTGTGGTAGTAACCCCGGAGGAGACCGTGGTAGTAACCCCGGAGGAGACTGTGGTAGTAACCCCGGAGGAGACTGTGGTAGTAACCCCAGAAGAGACTGTGCTAGTAACCCCAGAGGAGACTGTGGTAGTAACCCCGGAGGAGACTGTGGTAGTACCCCGGAGGAGACCGTGGTAGTAACCCCAGAGGAGACTGTGGTAGTAACCCCAGAGGAGACTGTGGTAGTAACCCCGGAGGAGACTGTGGTAGTAACCCCAGAGGAGACTGTGGTAGTAACCCCGGAGGAGACTGTGGTAGTAACCCCGGAGGAGACTGTGGTAGTAACCCCAGAGGAGACTGTGGTAGTAACCCCAGAGGAGACTGTGGTAGTAACCCGGAGGAGACTGTGATAGTATCCCCAGAGGAGACTGTGGTAGTAACCCCAGAGGAGACTGTGGTAGTAACCCCAGAGGAGACTGTGGTAGTAACCCCAGAGGAGACTGTGGTAGTAACCCCGGAGGAGACTGTGATAGTATCCCCAGAGGAGACTGTGGTAGTAACCCCAGAGGAGACTGTGGTAGTAACCCCAGAGGAGACTGTGGTAGTAACCCCAGAGATCTCATGCCAACACAAACCTTCACATCAAAAAACACTAAACAATAAGTATAAATCTCAAATGGGCATACGCAGATACATAAGAAAACAGCAACATAAATGAGAGATGCCCAGAAGGAACATATGTGACCTCGAGGGGCAGCGGCGAGTGAAGTTCTCCATGACACAGAACGCCCGCCCCAGCTAGCGTGGTGTGCGGCGGCGAGTGAAGTTCTCCCTGAAACAGAACGCCCGCCCCAGCCAGCGTGGTGTGCGGCGGCGAGTGAAGTTCTCCCTGACACAGAACGCCCGCCCCTGCCAGCGTGGTGTGAGGCGGCGAGTGAAGTTCTCTCCTGACACAGAACGCCCGCCCCAGCCAGCGTGGTGTGCGGCGGCGAGTGAAGTTCTCTCCTGACACAGAACGCCCGCCCCAGCCAGCGTGGTGTGCGGCGGCGAGTGAAGTTCTCCCTGACACAGAACCCCTGCCCCAGCCAGCGTGGTGTGCGGCGGCGAGTGAAGTTCTCCCTGACACAGAACGCCCGCCCCAGCCAGCGTGGTGTGCGGCGGCGAGTGAAGTTCTCCCTGACACAGAACGCCCGCCCCTGCCAGCGTGGTGTGCAGCGGCGAGTGAAGTTCTCTCCTGACACAGAACGCCCGCCCCAGCCAGCATGGTGTGCAGCGGCGAGTGAAGTTCTCTCCTGACACAGAACGCCCGCCCCAGCCAGCGTGGTGTGCGGCGGCGAGTGAAGTTCTCCCTGACACAGAACCCCTGCCCCAGCCAGCGTGGTGTGCGGCGGCGAGTGAAGTTCTCCCTGACACAGAACGCCCGCCCCAGCCAGCGTGGTGTGCGGCGGCGAGTGAAGTTCTCTCCTGACACAGAACGCCCGCCCCAGCCAGCGTGGTGTGCGGCGGCGAGTGAAGTTCTCTCCTGACACAGAACGCCCGCCCCAGCCAGCGTGGTGTGCGGCGGCGAGTGAAGTTCTCCCTGACACAGAACCCCTGCCCCAGCCAGCGTGGTGTGCGGCGGCGAGTGAAGTTCTCCCTGACACAGAAAGCCTGCCCCAGCCAGCGTGGTGTGCGGCGGCGAGTGAAGTTCTCTTCTGACACAGAACGCCTGTCCCAGCCAGCGTGGTGTGCAGCGGCGAGTGAAGTTCTCCCTGACACAGAACGCCCGCCCCAGCCAGCGTGGTGTGCAGTGGCGAGTGAAGTTCTCCCTGACACAGAACGCCCGCCCCAGCCAGCGTGGTGTGCGGCGGCGAGTGAAGTTCTCTCCTGACACAAAACGCCCGCCCCAGCCAGAGTGGTGTGCGGTGGCGAGTGAAGTTCTCTCCTGACACAGAACGCCCGCCCCAGCCAGCGTGGTGTGCAGCGGCGAGTGAAGTTCTCCCTGACACACAACGCCCGCCCCAGCCAGCGTGGTGTGCGGTGGCGAGTGAAGTTCTCCCTGACACAGAACGCCCGCCCCAGCCAGGTGGTGTGCGGCGGCGAGTGAAGTTCTCCCTGACACACAACGCCCGCCCCAGCCAGCGTGGTGTGCGGTGGCGAGTGAAGTTCTCCCTGACACAGAACGCCCGCCCCAGCCAGGTGGTGTGCGGCGGCGAGTGAAGTTCTCCCTGACACACAACGCCCGCCCCAGCCAGCGTGGTGTGCGGCGGCGAGTGAAGTTCTCCCTGACACAGAACGCCCGCCCCAGCCAGGTGGTGTGCGGCGGCGAGTGAAGTTCTCCCTGACACACAACGCCCGCCCCAGCCAGCGTGGTGTGCGGCGGGGAGTGAAGTTCTCCCTGACACACAACGCCCGCCCCAGCCAGCGTGGTGTGCGGCGGCGAGTGAAGTTCTCCCTGACACAGAACGCCCGCCCCAGCCAGAGTGGTGTGCGGTGGCGAGTGAAGTTCTCTCCTGACACAGAACGTCCGCCCCAGCCAGCGTGGTGTGCAGCGGCGAGTGAAGTTCTCCCTGACACACAACGCCCGCCCCAGCCAGCGTGGTGTGCGGTGGCGAGTGAAGTTCTCCCTGACACAGAACGCCCGCCCCAGCCAGTGTGGTGTGCGGCGGCGAGTGAAGTTCTCCCTGACACAGAACGCCCGCCCCAGCCAGCATGGTGTGCGGCGGCGAGTGAAGTTCTCCCTGACACACAACGCCCGCCCCAGCCAGGTGGTGTGCGGCGGCGAGTGAAGTTCTCCCTGACACACAACGCCCGCCCCAGCCAGGTGGTGTGCGGCGGCGAGTGAAGTTCTCCCTGACACACAACGCCCGCCCCAGCCAGCGTGGTGTGCGGCGGCGAGTGAAGTTCTCCCTGACACAGAACGCCCGCCCCAGCCAGGTGGTGTGCGGCGGCGAGTGAAGTTCTCCCTGACACACAACGCCCGCCCCAGCCAACGTGGTGTGCGGCGGCGAGTGAAGTTCTCCCTGACACAGAACGCCCGCCCCAGCCAGCGTGGTGTGCGGCGGCGAGTGAAGTTCTCCCTGACACACAACGCCCGCCCCAGCCAGCGTGGTGTGGGAAGCATCGCCGTGTGAAGACCAGTCGCAGGAGACGCTTCCCAACATGGCCACAAAGGCAGCCACAGTGTGCCACTGGTCATGCACTCTAGGCTGACTCCCAGTGCTCCTTGATATTGATGATGTGAACCTGCAGTGTGAACCTTGAGTGTGAACCTGCAGTGTGAAACTTGAGTGTGAACCTGCGGTGTGAACCTTGAGTGTGAATCTGCGGTGTGAACCTTGAGTGTGAATCTGCGGTGTGAACCTTTAGTGTGAACCTGCGGTGTAAACCTAGAGTGTGAACCTGGAGTGTGAACCTGGAGGGTGAACCTGGGGTGTGAACCTGGAGTGTAAACTTGGGGTGTGAACCTGGAGTGTAAACCTGGGGTGTGAACCTGGAGTGTGAACCTGGAGGGTGAACCTGGGGTGTGAACCTGGAGTGTAAACCTGGAGGGTGAACCTGGGGTGTTAACCTGGAGTGAGAACTTGGGGTGTGAATCTGGTGTGTGAACCTGGAGTGTGAACCTAAAGTGTGAACCTCGAGCGAGTACCTGGGATGTGAACCTTGGGTATGAACTTGGATTGTGAATCTGGAGTATGAACCTAGGGTGTGAACCTGGTGCATGAAACTGAAGTTTGAACCTGGAGTGGGAACTTGGAGTGTGAACCAGGAGTGTGAACCTGGAGTGCAAACCTGGAGTGTGAACCTGGAGTGTGAACTCTAAGTGAAAACCTGGAGTGTGAACCTGGAGTGTGAACTTGGAGTTCAAACCTGGAGTGTGAACCTGGAGTGTGAACTTGGAGTGCAAACCTGGAGTGTGATCCTGGAGTGTGAACCTGGAGTGTGAACCTGGAGTGTGAACCTGGGGTGTGAACCTGGAGTGTGAACCTGGAGTGTGAACCTGGAAAGTGAACTTTAAGTGCAAACCTGGAGTGTGAACCTGGAGTGTGAACTTGGAGTGCAAACCTGGAGTGTGAACCTGGAGTGTGAACTTGGAGTGCAAACCTGGAGTGTGAACCTGGAGTGTGAACCTGGGGTGTGAACCTGGAGTGTGAACTTGGAGTGCAAACCTGGAGTGTGAACCTGGAGTGTGAACCTGGGGTGTGAACCTGGAGTGTGAACCTGGAGTGTGAGCCTGCAGTGAATGTGTCGACACATGAGACGTAGTACGTATACACAACTGTCATGATGTTGGTGTCAACACTTATCATGTCTTAGTACACATCTGTCATGCTCTATTTCTCAACACATATCACGTGGGCTGTGTCAACAACTACCACATTGTGTCAACAACTATCACGTTGCCTGTGTCAACAACTATCACGTTGCCTGTGTCAACAACTATCACGTTGCCTGTGTCAACAACTATCACGTTGCCTGTGTCAACAACTATCACGTTGCCTGAGTCAACAACTATCACGTTGCCTAAGTCAACAACTATCACGTTGCCTGTGTCAACAACTACCTCATTGTTTGTGTCAACAACTATCACGTTGACTGTGTCAACAACTACCACAATGCCTGTGTCAACAACTATCACGTTGACTGTCAATAACTATCACGTTGCCTGTGTCAACAACTACCACGTTGCCTGTGTCAACAACTATCACGTTGCCTAAGTCAACAACTATCACGTTGCCTGTGTCAACAACTACCTCATTGTTTGCGTCAACAACTATCACGTTGACTGTGTCAACAACTACCACATTGCCTGTGTCAACAACTATCACGTTGCCTGTGTCAACAACGACCACGTTGCCTGTGTCAACAACTACCACATTGTCTGTGTCAACAACTATCACGTTGCCTGAGTCAACAACTATCACGTTGCCTGAGTCAACAACTATCACATTGCCTGTGTCAACAACTATCACGTTGCCTGTGTCAACAACTATCACGTTTCCTGTGTCAACAACTATCACGTTGACTGTGTCAACAACTATCACTTTGCCTGTGTCAACAACTAACACGTTGCCTGTGTCAACAACTATCACGTTGCCTGTGTCAACAACTATCACGTTGACTGTGTCAACAACTATCACGTTGCCTGTGTCAACAACTATCACGTTGCCTGTGTCAACAACTATCACGTTGACTGTGTCAACAACTATCACGTTGCCTGAGTCAACAACTATCACGTTGCCTGTGTCAACCACTACCACATTGCCTGTGTCAACAACTATCACGTTGCCTGAGTCAAAAACTATCACGTTGCCTGTGTCAACAACTATCACGTTGCCTGTGTCAACAACTATCACGTTGCTTGTGTCAACAACTATCACGTTGCCTGTGTCAACAACTATCACGTTGCCTGTGTCAAACACTATCACGTTGACTGTGTCAACAACTATCACGTTGCCTGTGCCAATAACTATCACGTTGCCTGTGTCAACAACTATCACGTTGACTGTGTCAACAACTATCACGTTGCCTGTGTCAACAACTATCACGTTGCCTGTGTCAACAACTATCACGTTGACTGTGTCAACAACTATCACGTTGCCTGTGTCAACAACTATCACGTTGAATGTGTCAACAACTATCACGTTGCCTGTGTAAACAACTACCACTATGTTATATTTGTATCATAGATAGTGCAATAGACATAATAATGTCGTGCGCAGCAAACCCGTTCTTTCGTGTAAAACACTGTTCATTATGCAAAATTATAATAATTTCCATAAATGTAACACCGTGAATCGATCTATTATGATGTTGTGGATTTTCTATGTTGCCTGAGGGCCTGCAGGTCTAATGCTGAGGCCCTCCAGTCTGGTGATGAGAGAGGCTGTGGTGATGCTAGAATGTTTGAGGTTCTCCAGATCTGATGCTGAGGTCCTTCAGTCTGGTGTTAAGAGAGGTTGTGGTGTCTCCAGGTTGCCCGAGGTCCTCCAATTGTGGAGATGAGACTCTCTTCAGACCTCAGGAATAAAGAGAAAACTTCAATACATGTTTGAGGACAGTTTTCCTTTTCACTTTGATAAAAGCTCTGACTTTAATTTAATTTAATTAACGATTTGTGGTGACTATTGAACCTAACCAATATTCCTAAAACAAAATTAAGGGACTCTATATCCTGGACGAAATTAACATCAGTCAAGTTAAAATTATACTAATATTTACAGATTAAAAATCAATTAATTTGTTCATGACTCTGCTTGACATGTGAGAATTTAAAATATGGAAACTATATTCATATCTCGAAATAGGCAAAGGCTTTCTCTTACGTATAATTTCATAGTGATAATAAAACCAGAAATTTACGTATTTGCCTATAATCCAATTATATTATTTTAATAACTGGAAAGGCAAAGTAAAAGTGAATAACTATGGAAAAGTATCCTATGCTGATCTAGAAGTAATTTTGATATTTATATTATTGATCACAATAATATCACTCACTCCTATTAAGTAATATTAGCTCGATTTATGTAAGAACTTGCCAATTACTGAGATTTATAAGCAGAACTTAATCATTTTCGTTTTCTATAGTGATAACCATCAATCAACACTAGTTGCATTGTGATGCCATGTAACCAGAAACACCTATTACCGAAGCCGAAGGAAAGTCCTAATACATGTGTGAGTGTATTGAACTAAATTTCGGATGAAATTTCATCTTTCATCAAGGTGCTGTAAACAATGCTCTGGCAGAACATTGTTTACATCACGTTGAGAAAGGATGAGGGTACAGTTCAAGTTCCAAGGACCATGGGGCTGGTAAGCATGGGATGAAAGGCAGGGTTGGGATCCAGAATACTTGAGCAGAGAACAGGATTTAAGTGGGAGGAGGGATACAGCTCGGTGGCCCAACCATCTTGGATAAGATTTACAGCTGATTCTGTAGAACGGTGGAATGATGGGGTTCACATGATTTCTCACAGAAGGCCTGACTGGTATCACTAACGGAATGTGTATTGGTTGTAAGGAAGATGGCGAGTCGGAAACATTGATTGAGTCGTCTGAGTGCGCCGAATCGTCTCGTTGCAGCTGAGGGTTCCTCAGCTTTCTAGGTCACTGGGTCAAACTCGGGGATTGTGGATTCGTTGTGCTTGGACGATCTGAGCTCCTCTCCTGTCTCGGTTTTGGGAGCTGTGGGATGTTACCAAATCGGTCGTCACGGCTCATAACCCTGTACAGCAGCAAGAAACTTGTAGTCTAGGGACATGACAAAATTGCTGCAATATAGAGCGGGTCACCAGTGTAACCACATGATTGGCACAGGCAAGAATAATGTATTTCTCCCTTAGGACTGAAGAAATATACATATAAATTTATATATATATATATATTAACAATATAATCAATACATTATTATATAAAGCACATATGGACAAGATCACTTATAAAAATAAAATCAAAGTATTGTCTCTCATATAATATAAATGCATATGGCAGACATAAATGTTAACAGACTTATCTCCCAAAGATGTTATCTCTCCTGTCCCGTAGCGAGCCACTGACTACTTTATCTGCGGGAGTCAAAATCATTGCTTCAGCCCCGCGAAAAATTGCCAAACTAACATTATTTAATTAAACTTACATGACGCAAAATAATGTGACAAGAGTAATCTTAAAGTAACTTAGTAAATGGTCAGAATAACATGCATAACAAAGATAATGCAATAATTAATACATGCAGTAATTAAAATAAAACAACAGAGGGAAATATTGGCAACGCCCCCCCCCCCCAGCCACCAGGAACTAAAAGTCTCTCACAGAATGTTGCCCCCCAATGTTCAAACAATTACCGAATTCCCATCAGTGCTTCCTACTGATGGTCATTATAAAACCACTTTCCCACGAAATCAGCCGTGAGCAAACAAAGAGAATATAATCGTTCCCACGGGTGGATAAAGTTAGGCCTAATTCAACATATAAATCAGGCAACACATAACTTACATACAATTAAAGAATATCTAGATGTTCATACATGTCATCATATAAAGCAAGGCATATATATGTACAAATTAATTGATTTAATTACGTAGCTTATAGAGGTACGTAACATGGGAAGACGTCCTCGTCGTTGAATGTAGTCATCGTCTTCGTCTGAGCAAAGGTCCAAGGCTGGAGTCGTCTCTGTTGATAGGCGAGCAGCCGGGCTGGCATCGGCTATTGGGGCTGCCAGGAGGTCATCTGGTATAACAGCAGTCGGAAGTCCGTTTGCGATGATCAGCCTGTTGATGGCATGAACTTTGCGGGTGATGTCGTTGTTTGCCATTTTGTCGGCGAGGTGGAGGAGGACGGATAGCAGGGTAGTTTTGGTGGAGGCTGCAGGCTGGACTGGAGGCGGTGTGGACAGCGGTGGTGGGATCTGTTGCGTGTGTTTTCCCCAGGGACTGGGAGGCGATGAGGTGGTCACTGTATTCTCGGGTAAGGCCGGGAATTCCGACGTCGGTGGGTTTGCTGATCAAGGTGAAGTGATGGTAGCCTTGGCTGTCATCTTCTTAATTGCCTCCTGCCGGAGGAGACAGTCAGGTGAGAACGTAGAGTGCATTGCAGAGTAGTCTATGTCGGTGGGAGGATTTGCAGGTCGTGTAGTGGTGTTCCTCGGCACAGAGGCTGCACCTCTGCACTCGTTCGGTGCACTTTCTGGTGTAGTGGGAGAACCATTAGCATTTGAAGCAATGGAATGGTGATTCAGGGGCACTTAAGTCCACGTTTCATGGCATGGGTTGATGGAAATTTCCAACACCCAGATACTAAACCATAGCGCAATAAGATAAATTAATTGTACTAGGTATTCACATTTACTAACACCACCAACCAGTAGCATAGCACCATTAAATTCTTATTAAAATGCGACATAGTGCAGCTAAATGCTTACTAATATATTACGGGCCAGTATTGCGTCAGCCGCCAGGCTCCGTAGAGATTAAATTATATATATATACATAAATCGAATTAAACCCAGTCTAACCTTGTGAATTTATTAAGGAATATAGATTGGCAATTGATTTAGTTCAATTTAGCAAATTATATTACTAATTCTTGGAAAAAGTTTTCTACAGCAATGGTCAGCTGATCCAGTAAACAAAGTAATGAACTAAAATTCATCTACAAATATAGGTATTTCATCTAACGTCATTTAGGTCTAATGATATACACATAGTTAGCATACTAAAAGGTGAATGAGGTGAATCTTGACCCTATGCAACATAGTGCAGGTAGGCCTTGGACCATAGAAGCTTGGGTCGGCAGCAAAGTTTCTGTATAACCCCCTCTACGGGTTGCAGTGGCTTACGATGTCTCTTTGAATGGCTCGAACAATACTTATTTCTTAAGGAGGGCCCTTCATCTTCTCCTGAGTATGTTCAGAATGAAAGAGGGGCTGACCTCCTAATGCAATGTGTCTTGCCGACTATCTCACGATAGGTCTCTGTGGTCTATAAGAGCGGACACGTCCATTCCCTAGGTGGTGAGTGAGCAGATGGTTATAATGTAATGGCCACAACCAGTGATCAATATCACTGGTTGTGGTAGGCCACAACCAGTGATACCTTGGATGAAGGTATCATTCAAAATTTGGTCTTAGTAAGTTATATATGTATTGGGTCTTTCTTTAACCTTCATTCAATCACTACAGCATTATAATAAGAGTCTCCACATCTGTTAACATAATTCACAATCTATGCTCAAGATTACAACATTTTCATACGTCAGTTTAATGGAACTTGATGTACTCAAAACTCATCGAGAATTGTTGGTATATTTATAGACTGCTAAATATTCCAATAGGTTACCATATTATACAGTTTAAATTGTTCACTGCAAATAATGACGTCTGTATCTTTTTTTTTTCAGAATGTTTAGGAGACTCAGCCAAGCTGTAGATGAAATCTAATGCCAAACATCTTGCAAATTCGGTTACCAACATTGAGATGCTACATCACTAACTAGCAAACCAATCATGAAAACAAACAGAACAGTGACATAAGATACTACCCAAATTAATGTACTGTAATGGGTGGTTGTCGCTGATAATCTAATAACCTAAGTTCGAATAGCTTACTGAGGAGAATATCTTAGTGAAGAGAATATCTTGCTGAGGAGAATATCTTACTGAGGAGAAAATCTTAAAGAGGAAAGTATCTTACTAAGGAGCAGAACCAATTCCAACTTTGGTTTAGAGTGGTTGACCTCCAAAGCCGTGAACAAATTGGCTTGTACAACTCGTTTCAGTTCACACATTGTAAGTGACAAATTTCAATCTCAGTGCATACCTCATTAATAAAATTAATAATTACGCACCAGCAACAACAACTTTGTGACGTCATACACTAATTTGCCAGCCAACAACTTGCAAGAAGTTACATCACACACCAATTTATCAACCAGCGACACTAAAAGGAGGAACGTCACGAAACAGCTACAAAATCTACTAACAGACGACAAGTCGCAAATCATAGACCCCGTAAGAGGCCGGGAAGGCGTAATTCATCAACAGACAGGGTGGCGGAGAGTATGATCGGGGTTGGGGGTTGCCGTGGGCCGCCCCTGGGGTTCGGAGCCTTAGGCGCTGGTACCGTCAGGATCTTGGTGGGGGCCCTCGTCGCCTTCGTACTCGTCATCGTCGTCAGCCTCATCGGGTTCTGGCAGGCAGGTTAGTGCTAAACACTCTCATGAGTTGCTAATCTAGGTGAGTACTCACTGCTTCCCTCCTGCCCCCTTATTTTTTTCTCTCTTTTTGTAACGAAGACTAAGGCTCATCATGAACTGTGTGTTCCTAAAAAAAATTGCAAGATTAATATTGAAACCTGACCATAGACTCTCATATATGTATGATGAGCTTATTATTTACATCCATTAGGGATAAGCTAATTTTAACACTAAGTAACTATTATGTTTGAAAAAATGGAATCAAGAGCCAACTGTGTATCAATTATCATGTGATGAATTAGCAGGTCGGGTGTGGAGGTGACGGTCATGCGAATAGTACAAGGCTTGTTTGGTGCAGTGCTGGTGCAAGGTGCGTGTGGTCGATGTTGGGGGTCTATTATGACTCCTTTAAAGAGAGTTGATTCGGGTAGTTTGGAGTTCTCCACGCCGGTAGATTATACATTGATCGGTACTGCGTTGGTGGAGGTGCTTCACATCAAGTTACCCGAATTGGTGGGCATACAGCTCGTTCAAGATTGTCGTGTACTAATTAAGTTCGTGAAGCAAGATGTGTTCCAGAAATTACTAGCTCGCTGTGAGGGGCCAGTACTTACCTCAGTCAGCAAGGGAGGGAATTATCAAGGGAAAGTGCCAAGCCATTAGACTATATAAGCACTTGGAAAGGGTCAGGATAAGGATTTGGGATGGGACGGAGGGAAACGAATGGTGCCAAACCACTAAGACGGTCGGGGATTGAACGCCGACCTGCATGAAGCGAGACCGTTGCTCTACTGCCCAGCCCAAGTGGTTAGACAGCCTACAAGGGAGTGCACCGTCTTGGTGGTCAAATTGAGTGTGCCATTGAAAAACGTGGCAGTGCGTGGTGTTCCGTTCGAGATGTCCGATAGGGTGCTGACCTGGCTGTTTGGGCAGAATGGTAAGGTGCTCAGCGTTTGGTGGAATAAGGTATACCCTAGATATTGTAAGGGGATGCGTGCTGGCACCCAGACGCAAACGATGTCCCTCGAACGGAGTATACCGTCATCAATTTTCCTGTTGGGGTTTACGCTCCGTTGTCAATATGCTGGCCAGCCCCGTACCTATTACAGATGTGGACTGACGACTCACTTGGCAATAGCGTGCGCAGTTTTTTTGTTTATATTTTTACATGCAAGCGTGCTTATAAGTACAATAAAAACAAAACAAAAGCCACAAACAGAACAAATAAAGCACACACGTGCAAAAAAAACATGAAAGGACACATGTACATAAACACAAAAAAACGCCGGCCGGAAGGGCCGACCACAAAACAACAAAAAGTACAAAAACAAATTACAACAATAATTACAAACAAAAATACAACAATGAAGACAAACACAGCGGAATACAACACAGAAATGACTCTAAAACAGTAAATAAACAGAACAAGGCTACCAGCACCGCAAACACACACGGAGAGGCACCAACATAAAACGAAAAAAAAACAATAATAAGAATAATAACAATAATAATAAGACAGGAATACAAATATACAACAAACAAAAGGAAGCACACTGGCAAACAAAAGCATACACGCCAACAGCCTGAAGGGCACTCAGCACTACACAAACAAGCGCACAAACAACATCATTAAACCAAAGAAACCACAAAACATAATAAAGGAACATGCCATCCACAACCAGACACACACACACACAGGAACCGGACACAGACACACACTTCACACACTTCACACAAATAAACCCACAACCACAAACCGGAGCACGCAGGGACCGGTAAACAAAACCCGCCCCACCCACTCACACACCCGACCCACACCACACAACCATGCACACTAATGGAAACAACCCACAAACCACAATACATAAAGGAATCATGGTTAAGCAAAACCAACTCCTCGGGAGGAAGATACTTATCAGGGAACGACTCCCAAGGATACTTTCTTTTATAGGCCTCCCAAATCAGATACTCCCTGTCGGTGGGGGGACGACCCCCCAGCCGCCGCGGCCCGGCATAAACTCTGGAATCTCCAGACCAGGCGGAAACGGCCAGTCCCGAAGTTCAAAGGCGCAAGTCGCATAACGAGGCTGGGGAGCGCAAGCCACGCCCTCCGATGTAGCAGACGACACCGATGAAGCGTACGAGGGCTGCCGAGACGGCCGCGTCGCCGGACGCACAGGAGCAGGGGACAAGCGACGAGAAGGCAATGCCTCCACCGAGACCGCAGGAGACACTGAAGAGATGGCCGCAGAAGGAAGAGGCGTCGAAACCGCAGTCGATGAAACGGGGACCGAGGCAGGGGTCACAGAATCTCCAGAGCGAGCAGTCTTTTTCAACAGCATCACCAGGCCACCCCCCCACCACGGACCTCAGCAGGGGGTACCACCCCCCACGAAGAACCGGAGCCATCCGAGGCAGGCGACGCACCCGAAGCAGGAACCGCAGACACTATATGGAAGTGGAGGCCGAAATACCGGCACAGGCATCCTCTGGCAAATGCACCTCCGCCGCCACCGTAGTACGCAACGCAACCGTAGCCACCCCTCTGTCGCCTGCAGACTCACAAGCGTCGAAATCGCCAACGTCTGCCCATGCAGGGAACGCCGGGAACGCTTAGGCTCGGGCCGCACATCATCAGACCCGGAGGCCGACTCAGACACACGCGCAACACAAGCCGGGCGAACCGACGCACGCCGCAGTACTGCAGCATCCTCAACCACATGGGGCACCAGGCCAGACACAGGAGGAAGCGCCGGATCCACCCCATCACCCAGCACAGCCGGAACAGACGTCGAGGGTGCAGGGACAGGGTCAGATGCAGCAGAGGAAGACGGGGGATTCGAGCAGAAGGTAGGCTGAAGAACCCCAGAGACACTAGGCGGAGCTGGACGATCACCAGGCGATGACACAACCTCCGGAGGAGAAGCCACCACCACAGGGGGTGCATCAGGCGACACAGGGGGCACATCCGCGGCCGGAGAGTCGTCCATAGCCACAGAACCCTCCTCCACAGGAAGCGGTGGAAAATCCTCCTCACTGAAGAGGTTCACGGGTGCAGCGGCCGGCGCAGAACAGTCAGCAGCCTGATGGCCCAACAGGCCACAACGATAACACGTCCGAGGCTGGCGGGCGTAAAACACACGAACTGTGTAACCCATCAGACGCACAGAGGACGGAATATCCTCCCGGAGCCTCATGCCCATGGTGCGAATGTTCGTCCTCACACCCTTAAGTGGGCTCGAAGATACCACGTTCACCCGCACACTAATTACTGCGCCAAACCGGCCGAAGTACCGCCGGAGCAGACCCTCCGGAAACTCCAATGGAGCCCCATGCACGCTGACGTAGATGAGGGCACCACTCCGATCAGAGATTGAAACAGTGCCCGCACCATCCGGCAGGGTTAATGTCCGCCCCTCGTAACGACGGAGAAAGTCGCAATGCGCCAACTCCGCAGTGAACTTGACTATCACTCGACGTGCCGTCACCAGCTCGACTCCGTAAATGTCAATCACAGGAACATTCAGCATCTCACACACCCGCGCCAACTCCGGGTACCCAGCCCGGCCGGAAAATTCGAAGCCACAGACTGAGCCCGCAGTATTGGTGGGAGGGGGACCCCCATCGTAACTCCACGTCAGCACAGGCGGGCAGAGACACACCGCCCCCAAACGGCCAAACTGGTAAACACCACCACTGACAACATTAATAACTTCAGTGAAAGGTACTTTCCGCCGCTCACAAACTCGGGACGTTCCAGTGGAGGTGTTAGCTAGGGGTGTTGTACTGCCCCATAGTATGAGCCTGTGCCCCGGTGGCCAGCGAGGAGGCAAAGGTGACGCCTACAGGAAACGTCGAGAAACGTGTCAAGTCCGCTGCTGAGGTGAGTTTTAAAATGCCTGTCTGTCATGTTGATTACACTGATGTCGGTGGAGTTTGAAGGTGCTGGTTAGGGTGGCGACACCTGCGTTCAGCCCAAATAGTAGGTCAGTCCTGGCCATTAGAGCTTCAACTTGGCTCTTGTACAGGTACAGAACTTCTCTAGTTATTTTTGTGGGAGATGAGCAATGTCTCTTGGGTCCCGCCTCTCAACTCTCAATCGCCTGATGTGCAGGTTCCTGAGTCTAATGAGCTTCGTCATATCTACACTTGAAACTGTGTATGGAGTGAACCTCCACCACATCACTCCCTAATTAAGTGATAAGACCACTAAATGTGGTGACAAGGGTTGCCACTTGTCACCACAACACTTGCCACTGTGATGGCAAGTGTTGTATTTGAGCTGTCTGTGGTGGAAAGTGATGTATTCGGGCTGACTGTGGTGGCAATTGTTGTATTCAGGGTGTCTGACGTAGCAAGTGTTGTAGTCCGGCTGAATTGTGGCAGGTTTTGTATTAGAGCTCTCTGTGGTGGCACGTGTTGTATTCGTGCTGTCTATTTTAGCAAATGTTGTATTCGGGCGGTCCGTGGTGGGAGTGTTGTATTTGACCTGACTGTGGTGGCAAGTGTTGTATTTGACCTGACTGTGGAGCCAAGTGTTGTATTTGAACTGACTGTGGTGGCAAGTGTTGTATTTGAGCTGTCTGTGGTGTCAAGTGTTATATTCGGGCTGACTGTGGTGGCAAGTGTTATATTCAGGGTGTGTAACGGAGAAAGTGTTGTATTCGTGATGACTGTTGTTGCAAGTTTTTGTATTTGAGCTCTCTGTGGTGGCAAGTGTTGTATTTGACCTCACTGTGGTGGCAAGGGTTGTATTTGAGCTGTCTGTGGTGGAGAGTGTTGTATTCGGGCTGACTGTGGTGGCAAGTGTTGTATTCGGGGTGTCTAACGTAGAAAGTGTTGTATTCGGGCTAAATGTTGTGGCAAGTTTTGTATTTGACCTCTCTATGGTGGCAAGTATTGAATTCGGGCTGTCGGTGGTGGCAAGTGTTGTATTTAAGCAGTCGGAGGTAGCAAGTGTTGTATTTGACCAGTCTGTGGTGGTAAGTGTTGTTTTGTGCTGTCTGTGGTGGCAAGTGTTATATTTGACCTGTTTGTGGTGGTAAGTGTTGTATTTGACCAGTCTGTGGTGGCAAGTGTTATATTTGACCTGTTTGTGGTGATAAGTGTTGTATATGACCAGTCTGTGGTGGCAAGTGTTGTAATCGAGCTGTCTGTGTTTGTAAGTGTGTTTCATTCGTGCGGTCTGTGGCGGTAAATGTTGGATTCGGGCTATCTGTGGTGGGAAGAGTTGTATTTGAGCAGTCTGTAGTTTCAAGTGTTGTATTTAATCTGACTGTGGTGGTAAGTGTTGTATTTGAGCAATCTGTAGTGGCAAATGTTGTATTGGAGCTGACTATGGTGGCAAGTGTTGTATTTGAGCTGACTATGTTGGGAAGTGTTGTATACGGGCTGTCTGACGTAGCAAGTGTTGTATTTGTGCTGTCTGTGGTGGCAAGTGTTGTATTTGAGCTGTCTTTGGTGGCAAGTGTTGTATTTGAGCTGTCTGTGGTGGCACGTGTTGTATTCGGGTTGTGTATGGTGGCAAGTGTTGTTTTCGGGCTGTCTGTGGTTGCAAGTGTTTTAGTCGTGCGGTCTGTGGTAGTAAGTGTTTTATTCTGGCTGGCTGTGGTGGCAAGTGTTGTATTTTAGCTATTTGTGGGGGGAAGTGTTGTATTCGGGCTGTCTGTGGTGGTAAGTGTTGTATTCGGGCTGTCTATGGTGGCAAGTGTTGTATTTGAGCAGTCTGTGATGGCAAGTGTTGTATATGAGCTGATTTTGGTGGCAAGTGTTGCATTCGGACTGTCTGACGTAGCAAGTGTTGTATTCGGGCTGTCAATTCAATTTCTTTCCTCATTATGCACCCCATACCCATCCCGTGGGCGGTGATGTAAAGGATTACAGAGGCACATAATCGGTTCAGGAACTGAACCCTCTAGTTCGTTTAGCTAAGCAAATAACAATAATTGACGCTTTTGACAAAAAATTAATGTTATATATACAAATGCACATACTCATACATACATGTACATATATATACGTATTTATATATACATACACATACATATTTAATTACTCACACAAATACACACATCAGTAACATTTTGTATCACAAGTGATTCAACAAGAGGCTCACAACAGTCACTATAAAAGGCACTTTACATTTATAGTGAGTCACACAGTTACTAGTCTTGCTCCACACCCACCCAACTGGGCGGCAGCTTTACTTTCATGTACATGTATTACCTACAGTAAGCAAATTTTGAATACTTCGCTAAGATTTCGGGCAACACAGCATTATGAATGAAGTATTTACACATTTCTCAGACACTATTGATGGTGTTATCTCTAAATTCCGCGATTTTTTCACATTCCGTTATATAATGACACAAAGTATGCGAATAGTTCTGCTGACAGAGTTTACATTTAGTCAAATCTACATCAGCAGATGTTACAAACTCTCAAAGGTACTTGTAGCCGAACATAAGCCTAGCAGTGGTAACTTCTAGAAGTCTGCTAACCTTATTGGATGACCCATAGACGTGCGGTACTTTCTGCATAATAGAATGATGATAGATGGAGTAACTGGTGTGAATTTCACTTTGCCTCAAGTCTCCGAAATTTAGTTGATATTCCCGGAATATTGCTGCCCTCAGGCTGCCCAGAGGCAGTCCAAGTTGGTAATCAATTCCCTCTTTACGAGCAAAAGTCTTGGCCAACTCATCAGTTCTATCATGCATTCGGAGACCAATATGGGAAGGAATCCACAGGAGACAGACTCTGACTCCATCATTGATTATTTCAATAAATCTGCCTTTGGGAGCTGAGAGCAGTCAAGGATGACAAGGAGCCACTTACAATTGGCGAGCTGTCTGTGGTGGCAAGAGTTGTATCTAAGATGTCTGTGGTGGCAAGAGTTGTATCTGAGCTGTCTGTGGTGGCAAGTGTTATATTTGTGTTGTCTGTGGATTGCAAGAAGACTTCTTGCAGTCCACTGATGTTATCGTCATCATAACATTACATCATCTGTAATTATTGATGTGTAGGAACTAACTCCTTCTGGTAGGTCGTTCACTTAAATTAGAAACAGCAGCAGTCCGAGGACAGAGCCTTGTGGGACCCCACTTGTTACATTCCTCCAGCTTGTAACCTCCTCCCTGACTGTGACTCTGCGTTGTCCTTGAGGTAGTCCCTCATGAAGGTCAGTGGTTTCCTAATTATCCCACATTGCTTCCCCGTCTTGTACACCAGACTTTCATGTGGAACAGTGTTTAATTGTTTTTGGCAATCTAAGAAGGCACAGTCATTGTCCTCCTTGGTTTTAGTAACTTTGTTAGAGAAGTCAACCAATATTGTAGGGCACTAGTTTTACTTTCTAAATCCGTGCTGCCTTTTTATTCCATCGATCCTGTCTAGATCCTCCACAGTTCTCCATCTGATTACTTTCTCTAACACTTAACACGGAATACATATCAATAACATATGTCTGTGACAAAGTACTTCAGCAGACTGCTTCATTAACCATGGTGAGAGTAAGTCTGGCCATGTTGATATTGTCACATAAAGATATTTTTTGTTTGTTAGCTCTTCTACAGTGACAACAAGGTCTCCTACCATGGTCTCCCTCCTGGTTCAGTCGTTATGACCCCCAGGACTGTTTTCATGAGTTTTCATAATACTTATTTTTTCTGTCAGAGAGTTTCCCCGTGTCTTCATTTTAAGTACCTAGTTTCTCACTCTTGCTTTTCTACCTACTAAAGAAGAACTATAATTAATAACAAAGTTTTCCTTCGATCTCATTATCAAATTTCCTCTAGGCTTCGCTCCTGGCGCTAAAATTCATATATAGATTTTTAGTGCAAATTTATGTTGTCCTTTGTTCCTAGTTTTTGTACTTTAAGGCTTTGCTTGTCCTTTCCTTAGCTTCACTCTACAGCCTACTAGCTGGGGGACACGGGGTGCCTGCGTTACCCGGTGGCTAGATCTCGCCCACACACCTCCCCATCCCCCCCCCAAAATACCTACCCTCCCCATCCCCCCCCCCAAACATCTACCCTCCCCATGCTCCCCTACACTCTCCCCATCCTACAAAAACCACTCCCTATCCTTCCCTACACACACACACACANCTAAACAATAAGTATAATCTCAAATGGGCATACGCAGATACATAAGAAAACAGCAAATAATGAGAGATGCCGGCGAGTGAAGTACTCCCTGACACAGAACACCCACCCCAGCCAGCGTGGTGTGCGGTGGTGAGTGAAGTCTCCCTGACACAGAACACCCGCCCCAGCCAGCGTGGTGTGCGGCGGCGAGTGAAGTTCTCCCTGACACAGAACGCCCCGCCCCAGCCAGAGTGGTGTGCGGTGGCGAGTGAAGTTCTCTCCTGACACAGAACGCCCGCCCCAGCCAGCGTGGTGTGCGGCGGCGAGTGAAGTTCACCCTGACACAGAACGCCCGCCCCAGCCAGCGTGGTGTGCGGCGGCGAGTGAAGTTCTCTCCTGACACAGAACGCCCGCCCCAGCCAGCGTGGTGTGCGGCCGCGAGTGAAGTTCTCCCTGACACAGAACGCCCGCCCCAGCCAGCGTGGGTGTGCGGCGGAGAGTGAAGTTCTCCCTGACACATAACGCCCGCCCAGCCAGCGTGGTGTGCGCGGCGAGAGAAGTTCTCCCTGACACAGAACGCCCGCCCCAGCCAGCATGGTGTGCGGCGGAGTGAAGTTCTCCCTGACACAGAACGCCCGCCCCAGCCAGCGTGGGTGCGGCGGCGAGTGAAGTTCTCCCTGACACAGAACGCCCGCCCCAGCCAGGTGGTGTGCGGTGGTGAGTGAAGTTCTCCTGACACACAACGCCCGCCCCAGTAGCGTGGTGTGCGGCGGCGAGTGAAGTTCTCCCTGACACACAACGCCTGCCGAGCCAGCGTGGTGTGCGGCGGCGAGTGAAGTTCTCCTGACACAGAAAGCCTGCCTCAGCCAGCGTGGTGTCGGCGGCGAGTGAAGTTCTCCTGACACAGAACGCCCGCCCCAGCCAGCGTGGTGTGCGGCGGGAGTGAAGTTCTCCCTGACACAGAACGCCTGCCCCAGCCAGCGTGGTGTGCGGCGGCGAGTGAAGTTCTCCCTGACACAGAACGCCGCCCCAGCCAGCGTGGTGTGCGGCGGCGAGTGAAGTTCTCTCTGACACAGAACGCCCGCCCCAGCCAGCGTGGTGTGCGGCGGCGAGTGAAGTTCTCCCTGACACAGAACGCCCGCCTCAGCCAGCGTGGTGTGCGGCCGCGAGTGAAGTTCTCCCTGACACAGAACGCCCGCCCCAGCCAGCGTGGTGTGCGGCGGCGAGTGAAGTTCTCCCTGACACATAACGCCCGCCCCAGCCAGCGTGGTGTGCGGCGGCGAGTGAAGTTCTCCTGACACAGAACGCCCGCCCAGCCAGCGTGGTGTGCGGCGGCGAGTGAAGTTCTCCCTGACACACAACGCCCGCCCCAGCCAGCGTGGTGTGCGGCGGCGAGTGAAGTTCTCCCTGACACAGAACGCCCGCCCCAGCCAGTGGTGTGCGGCGGTGAGTGAAGTTCTCCCTGACACACAACGCCCGCCCCAGCCAGCGTGGTGTGCGGCGGCGAGTGAAGTTCTCCCTGAACACAAACGCCTGGCCCAGCCAGCGTGGTGTGCGGCGGCGAGTGAAGTTCTCCCTGACACAGAACGCCCGCCCCAGCCAGCGTGGTGTGCGGCGGCGAATGAAGTTCTCCCTGACACAGAAAGCCTGCCCAGCCAGCGTGGTGTGCGGCGGCGAGTGAAGTTCTCCTGACACAGAACGCCCGCCCCAGCCAGCGTGGTGTGCGGCGGCGAGTGAAGTTCTCCCTGACACAGAACGCCTGCCCCAGCCAGCGTGGTGCGGCGGCGAGTGAAGTTCTCCCTGACACAGAACGCCCGCCCCAGCCAGCGTGGTGTGCGGCGGCAGTGAAGTTCTCCCTGACACAGAACGCCCGCCCCAGCCAGCGTGGTGTGCGGCGGCGAGTGAAGTTCTCTCCTGACACAGAACGCCCGCCCCAGCCAGCGTGGTGTGCGGCGGCGAGTGAAGTTCTCTCCTGACACAGAACGCCCGCCCCAGCCAGCGTGGTGTGCGGCGGCGAGTGAATTTCTCCCTGACACAGAACGCCCGCCCAGCCAGCGTGGTGTGCGGCGGCGAGTGAAGTTCTCCCTGACACACAACGCCCGCCCAGCCAGCGTGGTGTGCGGCGGCGAGTGAAGTTCTCCCTGACACAGAACGCCCGCCCCAGCCAGGTGGTGTGCGGCGGTGAGTGAAGTTCTCCCTGACACACACGCCCGCCCCAGCCAGCGTGGTGTGCGGCGGCGAGTGAAGTTCTCCCTGACACACAACGCCTGCCCCAGCCAGCGTGGTGTGCGGCGGCGAGTGAAGTTCTCCCTGACACAGAACGCCCGCCCCAGCCAGCGTGGTGTGCGGCGGCGAGTGAAGTTCTCCCTGACACAGAAAGCCTGCCCCAGCCAGCGTGGTGTGCGGCGGCGAGTGAAGTTCTCCCTGACACAGAACGCCCGCCCCAGCCAGCGTGGTGTGCGGCGGCGAGTGAAGTTCTCCCTGACACAGAACGCCTGCCCCAGCCAGCGTGGTGTGCGGCGGCGAGTGAAGTTCTCCCTGACACAGAGCGCCCTCCCCAGCCAGCGTGGTGTGCGGCGGCGAGTGAAGTTCTCTCCTGACACAGAACGCCCGCCCCAGCCAGCGTGGTGTGCGGCGGCGAGTGAAGTTCTCTCCTGACACAGAACGCCCGCCCCAGCCAGCGTGGTGTGCGGCGGCGAGTGAAGTTCTCTCCTGACACAGAACGCCCGCCCAGCCGCGTGGTGTGCGGCGGCGAGTGAAGTTCTCCCTGACACAGAACGCCCGCCCAAGCCAGCGTGGTGTGCGGCGGCGAGTGAAGTTCTCCCTGACACAGAACGCCCGCCCCAGCCAGCGTGGTGTGCGGCGGCGAGTGAAGTTCTCCCTGACACAGAACGCCCGCCCCAGCCAGCGTGGTGTGCGGCGGCGAGTGAAGTTCTCCCTGACACAGAACGCCCGCCCCAGCCAGCGTGGTGTGCGGCGGCGAGTGAAGTTCTCCCTGACACAGAACGCCCGCCCCAGCCAGCGTGGTGTGCGGCGGCGAGTGAAGTTCTCCCTGACACAGAACGCCCGCCCCAGCCAGCGTGGTGTGCGGCGGCGAGTGAAGTTCTCCCTGACACAGAACGCCTGCCCCAGCCAGCGTGGTGTGCGGCGGCGAGTGAAGTTCTCCCTGACACAGAACGCCGCCCCAGCCAGCGTGGTGTGCGGCGGCGAGTGAAGTTCTCCCTGACACAGAACGCCCGCCCCAGCCAGCGTGGTGTGCGGCGGCGAGTGAAGTTCTCCCTGACACAGAACGCCCGCCCCAGCCAGCGTGGTGTGCGGCGGCGAGTGAAGTTCTCCCTGACACAGAACGCCCGCCCCAGCCAGCGTGGTGTGCGGCGGCGAGTGAAGTTCTCCCTGACACAGAACGCCCGCCCCAGCCAGCGTGGTGTGCGGCGGCGAGTGAAGTTCTCCCTGACACAGAACGCCCGCCCCAGCCAGCGTGGTGTGCGGCGGCGAGTGAAGTTCTCCCTGACACAGAACGCCCGCCCCAGCCAGCGTGGTGTGCGGCGGCGAGTGAAGTTCTCCCTGACACAGAACGCCCGCCCCAGCCAGCGTGGTGTGCGGCGGCGAGTGAAGTTCTCCCTGACACAGAACGCCCGCCCCAGCCAGCGTGGTGTGCGGCGGCGAGTGAAGTTCTCCCTGACACAGAACGCCCGCCCCAGCCAGCGTGGTGTGCGGCGGCGAGTGAAGTTCTCCCTGACACAGAACGCCCGCCCCAGCCAGCGTGGTGTGCGGCGGCGAGTGAAGTTCTCCCTGACACAGAACGCCCGCCCCAGCCAGCGTGGTGTGCGGCGGCGAGTGAAGTTCTCCCTGACACAGAACGCCTGCCCCAGCCAGCGTGGTGTGCGGCGGCGAGTGAAGTTCTCCCTGACACAGAACGCCCGCCCCAGCCAGCGTGGTGTGCGGCGGCGAGTGAAGTTCTCCCTGACACAGAACGCCTGCCCCAGCCAGCGTGGTGTGCGGCGGCGAGTGAAGTTCTCCCTGACACAGAACGCCCGCCCCAGCCAGCGTGGTGTGCGGCGGCGAGTGAAGTTCTCCCTGACACAGAACGCCTGCCCCAGCCAGCGTGGTGTGCGGCGGCGAGTGAAGTTCTCCCTGACACAGAACGCCCGCCCCAGCCAGCGTGGTGTGCGGCGGCGAGTGAAGTTCTCCCTGACACAGAACGCCCGCCCCAGCCAGCGTGGTGTGCGGCGGCGAGTGAAGTTCTCCCTGACACAGAACGCCCGCCCCAGCCAGCGTGGTGTGCGGCGGCGAGTGAAGTTCTCCCTGACACAGAACGCCCGCCCCAGCCAGCGTGGTGTGCGGCGGCGAGTGAAGTTCTCCCTGACACAGAACGCCCGCCCCAGCCAGCGTGGTGTGCGGCGGCGAGTGAAGTTCTCCCTGACACAGAACGCCCGCCCCAGCCAGCGTGGTGTGCGGCGGCGAGTGAAGTTCTCCCTGACACAGAACGCCCGCCCCAGCCAGCGTGGTGTGCGGCGGCGAGTGAAGTTCTCCTGACACAGAACGCCCGCCCCAGCCAGCGTGGTGTGCGGCGGCGAGTGAAGTTCTCCCTGACACAGAACGCCCGCCCCAGCCAGCGTGGTGTGCGGCGGCGAGTGAAGTTCTCCCTGACACAGAACGCCCGCCCCAGCCAGCGTGGTGTGCGGCGGCGAGTGAAGTTCTCCCTGACACAGAACGCCCGCCCCAGCCAGCGTGGTGTGCGGCGGCGAGTGAAGTTCTCCCTGACACACAACGCCCGCCCCAGCCAGCGTGGTGTGCGGCGGCGAGTGAAGTTCTCCCTGACACAGAACGCCCGCCCCAGCCAGGTGGTGTGCGGCGGCGAGTGAAGTTCTCCCTGACACACAACGCCCGCCCCAGCCAGCGTGGTGTGCGGCGGCGAGTGAAGTTCTCCCTGACACACAACGCCTGCCCCAGCCAGCGTGGTGTGCGGCGGCGAGTGAAGTTCTCCCTGACACAGAACGCCCGCCCCAGCCAGCGTGGTGTGCGGCGGCGAGTGAAGTTCTCCCTGACACAGAACGCCTGCCCCAGCCAGCGTGGTGTGCGGCGGCGAGTGAAGTTCTCCCTGACACAGAACGCCCGCCCCAGCCAGCGTGGTGTGCGGCGGCGAGTGAAGTTCTCCCTGACACAGAACGCCTGCCCCAGCCAGCGTGGTGTGCGGCGGCGAGTGAAGTTCTCCCTGACACAGAGCGCCCGCCCCAGCCAGCGTGGTGTGCGGCGGCGAGTGAAGTTCTCTCCTGACACAGAACGCCCGCCCCAGCCAGCGTGGTGTGCGGCGGCGAGTGAAGTTCTCCCTGACACAGAACGCCCGCCCCAGCCAGGTGGTGTGCGGCGGCGAGTGAAGTTCTCCCTGACACACAACGCCCGCCCCAGCCAGCGTGGTGTGCGGCGGCGAGTGAAGTTCTCCCTGACACACAACGCCTGCCCCAGCCAGCGTGGTGTGCGGCGGCGAGTGAAGTTCTCCCTGACACAGAACGCCCGCCCCAGCCAGCGTGGTGTGCGGCGGCGAGTGAAGTTCTCCCTGACACAGAACGCCCGCCCCAGCCAGCGTGGTGTGCGGCGGCGAGTGAAGTTCTCCCTGACACAGAACGCCCGCCCCAGCCAGCGTGGTGTGCGGCGGCGAGTGAAGTTCTCCCTGACACAGAACGCCCGCCCCAGCCAGCGTGGTGTGCGGCGGCGAGTGAAGTTCTCCCTGACACAGAACGCCCGCCCCAGCCAGCGTGGTGTGCGGCGGCGAGTGAAGTTCTCCCTGACACAGAACGCCCGCCCCAGCCAGCGTGGTGTGCGGCGGCGAGTGAAGTTCTCCCTGACACAGAACGCCCGCCCCAGCCAGCGTGGTGTGCGGCGGCGAGTGAAGTTCTCCCTGACACACAACGCCCGCCCCAGCCAGCGTGGTGTGCGGCGGCGAGTGAAGTTCTCCCTGACACACAACGCCTGCCCCAGCCAGCGTGGTGTGCGGCGGCGAGTGAAGTTCTCCCTGACACAGAACGCCCGCCCCAGCCAGCGTGGTGTGCGGCGGCGAGTGAAGTTCTCCCTGACACAGAAAGCCCGCCCCAGCCAGCGTGGTGTGCGGCGGCGAGTGAAGTTCTCCCTGACACAGAACGCCCGCCCCAGCCAGCGTGGTGTGCGGCGGCGAGTGAAGTTCTCCCTGACACAGAACGCCTGCCCCAGCCAGCGTGGTGTGCGGCGGCGAGTGAAGTTCTCCCTGACACAGAACGCCTGCCCCAGCCAGCGTGGTGTGCGGCGGCGAGTGAAGTTCTCCCTGACACAGAACGCCCGCCCCAGCCAGCGTGGTGTGCGGCGGCGAGTGAAGTTCTCCCTGACACAGAACGCCCGCCCCAGCCAGCGTGGTGTGCGGCGGCGAGTGAAGTTCTCCCTGACACAGAACGCCCGCCCCAGCCAGCGTGGTGTGCGGCGGCGAGTGAAGTTCTCCCTGACACAGAACGCCCGCCCCAGCCAGCGTGGTGTGCGGCGGCGAGTGAAGTTCTCCCTGACACAGAACGCCCGCCCCAGCCAGCGTGGTGTGCGGCGGCGAGTGAAGTTCTCCCTGACACAGAACGCCCGCCCCAGCCAGCGTGGTGTGCGGCGGCGAGTGAAGTTCTCCCTGACACAGAACGCCCGCCCCAGCCAGCGTGGTGTGCGGCGGCGAGTGAAGTTCTCCCTGACACAGAACGCCCCCCAGCCAGCGTGGTGTGCGGCGGCGAGTGAAGTTCTCCCTGACACAGAACGCCTGCCCCAGCCAGCGTGGTGTGCGGCGGCGAGTGAAGTTCTCCCTGACACAGAACGCCCGCCCCAGCCAGCGTGGTGTGCGGCGGCGAGTGAAGTTCTCCTGACACAGAACGCCCGCCCCAGCCAGCGTGGTGTGCGGCGGCGAGTGAAGTTCTCCCTGACACAGAACGCCCGCCCCAGCCAGCGTGGTGTGCGGCGGCGAGTGAAGTTCTCTCCTGACACAGAACGCCCGCCCCAGCCAGCGTGGTGTGCGGCGGCGAGTGAAGTTCTCTCCTGACACAGAACGCCCGCCCCAGCCAGCGTGGTGTGCGGCGGCGAGTGAAGTTCTCTCTGACACAGAACGCCCGCCCCAGCCAGCGTGGTGTGCGGCGGCGAGTGAAGTTCTCCCTGACACAGAACGCCCCCCCAGCCAGCGTGGTGTGCGGTGGCGAGTGAAGTTCTCCCTGACACAGAACGCCCGCCCCAGCCAGCGTGGTGTGCGGCGGCGAGTGAAGTTCTCCCTGACACAGAACGCCCGCCCCAGCCAGCGTGGTGTGCGGCGGCGAGTGAAGTTCTCCCTGACACAGAACGCCCGCCCCAGCCAGCGTGGTGTGCGGCGGCGAGTGAAGTTCTCCCTGACACAGAACGCCCGCCCCAGCCAGCGTGGTGTGCGGCGGCGAGTGAAGTTCTCCCTGACACACAACGCCCGCCCCAGCCAGCGTGGTGTGCGGCGGCGAGTGAAGTTCTCCCTGACACACAACGCCCGCCCCAGCCAGCGTGGTGTGCGGCGGCGAGTGAAGTTCTCCCTGACACAGAACGCCCGCCCCAGCCAGCGTGGTGTGCGGCGGCGAGTGAAGTTCTCCCTGACACAGAACGCCTGCCCCAGCCAGCGTGGTGTGCGGCGGCGAGTGAAGTTCTCCCTGACACAGAACGCCCGCCCCAGCCAGCGTGGGGTGCGGCGGCGAGTGAAGTTTCTCCTGACACAGAAACGCCCGCCCCAGCCAGCGTGGTGTGCGGCGGCGAGTGAAGTTCTCCCTGACACAGAACGCCCGCCCCAGCCAGCGTGGGTGTGCGGCGGCGAGTGAAGTTCTCCCTGACACAGAACGCCTGCCCCAGCCAGCGTGGTGTGCGGCGGCGAGTGAAGTTCTCCCTGACACAGAACGCCCGCCCCAGCCAGCGTGGTGTGCGGCGGCGAGTGAAGTTCTCCCTGACACACAACGCCGCCCCAGCCAGCGTGGTGTGCGGCGGCGAGTGAAGTTCTCCCTGACACAGAACGCCCGCCCAGCCAGCGTGGTGTGCGGCGGCGAGTGAAGTTCTCCTGACACAGAACGCCCGCCCCAGCCAGCGTGGTGTGCGGCGGCGAGTGAAGTTCTCCCTGACACAGAACGCCCGCCCAGCCAGCGTGGTGTGCGGCGGCGAGTGAAGTTTCCCTGACACAGAACGCCCGCCCCAGCCAGCGTGGTGTGCGGCGGCGAGTGAAGTTCTCCCTGACACAGAAACGCCGCCCCAGCCAGCGTGGTGTGCGGCGGCGAGTGAAGTTCTCCCTGACACAGAACGCCCGCCCCAGCCAGCGTGGTGTGCGGCGGCGAGTGAAGTTCTCCCTGACACAGAACGCCTGCCCCAGCCAG
>WNGS01001540.1:38951-92103 GCA_020271785.1 Procambarus virginalis
TTAAGTTTAAATATTAAATTTAAATATCATTCTGTAACATATCTTAATATTAATTGTAAATGTTGTGTCAGAGTTGCATTATCGATGCGCAAAAGATTTAATTAATTTTATAATAGCTTAAAATTTTATGTATGTAGTCTATAAAATACAGTAACAAAATACTTGGCAATGTTTAACACAGCTTTATGGACACACGCAGCATTTCCTATAACATTTTATTAGACTAAAAAATTGGGATGAATCAAATGTCATATATAACGCATACAATAATAATATCATATATATATAGCTGTGTTATAGTAATTTTACATTATGTGTATCATTAAACTCGTGTATCTGGCAAGGTATGGAGAGCTAGTGGAGGCTGATCGTGGTAGCAGTGGTGGCATTAGTGGTAGTATTGGTGGTGCCGGTAGAGGTAATGGCGGTGGTAGGTAGTGGTAGTTGAGGTAGTGATGATAGTGGCGGTGGTGGTGATGGTGGTAGTGATTGTGGTATTGTTGTGGAGATGGTAGAATAGTTGTGGTGCTCTAAATCACCAGCACCACAATAGTGGTGCTGGTGGAATAATAGTAGTGGTGGTGGTGGTGGTGGTAGGCATTGTGGTGGTTGTGGTGGTAATGATGGTGGTGGTAGTGCTAGTCATGCTAATGGTCGTGGTAATAATGGTGGTGTGAGCAGTAGCGGTTGTATTTGATGTGGTGGTGTTAGTGTAGGGGGTGGTAATGGTGGTATTACTTGTGGTAATGATGGTGGTGGTATCACCCTGGTGATAATGGTGGTGGTAGTGATGTTGATGGTACTCAACTTGTTGTACTCACCTAGTTGTGATTGCTGGGGGTTAAAAATCAGCAATTCGGTGCCGCCTCTCAACTGTCAGTCTACTGGTGTGAGGTTCCTTAGCTTATTGAGCTCTACTATATCTACATTTGAAACTGTGTATGGCGTCAGCCTCCACCACATCACTTCCTTATGCAGTTCATTTATTAACTACTCTGACACTGAAAAAGTTCTTTCTAATGTATCTACCCCTGTCAATTTCTCTGAGAATTTTGTAGGTGGTGATCATGTGTCCCTGAACTCTTTTTGCACTTCAGCGACGTGAGGTGCAATTAACTCAGTCTTTCCTCGTAACTCATACCTCTTATTTCTGAGACTAGTCTAGTGGCATATCTTTGAATCTTCTCCAGCTTCGTCTTATGCATGCCAAGGTACGATCTCCATGCTGGAGCTGCATACTCTAGGATTGATCTTACATATGTGGTATACATGTTCTAAATGATTCTCTACACAAGTTTCTAAAGGCAGTCCTGTTGTTAACTAGCATTGCATACGCTGCTGATGATATTCGTTTGATTTGGGCTTCAGGAACGGCGTTATATCAACTTCTAGATCTTTCTCTCTGTCCCTTTCATAAAGGACTTCATCTCTCATTTGGTATTGTGTCTGGCGTCCTGTTCCCTCCACTTAGTTTCATTACCTTACATTCACTTAGATTGAACTTTGGTAGCCATTTGTTAGACCATTCTTTCAGTTTGTCTAGGTCATCTCGTAGCCACCTTCCTCGATCTTAATCCTCCTCATAATTTTTGCATCAACAGCAAACACTGAGAGGAACTAGTCTCTTTTCCCTGTGAGATCGTTTATATATATATTAGAAACAGGATAGGTCCAAGGACTGAATCATTTTGGACCCCACCAGTGAAGTCTCGCCAGTCTGAGACCTCACCTCTCACAGTGACTCACTGTCTTCTGTTGCTTAAGTGTTCTCTTATCCACTGGAGAGCCTTCTCTTTTACTCCTGCCTGCATCATAAGCTTATGCAATAGTCTCCTAGAGAGCACCGTGTCAAAGGCTGTCAGGCAATCCAAAAATATGCCGTTTGCCCACCCTTTTCTTTCTTGCCTAATTTTTGTCGCTTGTTCATAGAATTCAATTAAAACTATGAGGCTATATTTGGCAATCTTGAAACCATGTTGATGATATGTTGAAAAGTTATTTCGCTCAAGATGTTCCACTGCTTTTTGATACATAATCTTCTCCAACACCTTGCATGGTATGCAAATTACAGACACTGGCCTGTAGGTCAGTGCCTCCTGTCTGTCTCCCTTCTTGTATATATATATAGTAGTAGTAGGCATCCTTCAGTCAAAGGAGACTATGGAGTTACGCTCTGGTTGTCGAGGCTGGAGCGTTATCTCTAGGGCGCAAAGCCTGGGTAGATAGATATGGAGGAGAAGTTGTTACCCCATGCAGCAGGTCCCCCACTCTCCACGTTGCTGAAATTATCCAATGGAACGGCAAATGCCAATACACATGATTCAAACACAGTTGCAGGAGCTGCCAGAACGAGGTCGAAGTCAGCAACGAACTGCCTTAGGGGGCTCCAACTCCGGACTTTTCCTCGAGGTTGACTCCTGAAGCCTTTCCCAAAAGAGGGGTATGACAGCAAGACAGCGGAGCTTAAAATCAGGGTTTTCCCTTCCCCTAGATAAGCTTCCCAGCCTATCGAGTCCCGTCTACCCGGAGCAACTGGTTTTAAGGAGCCAGAGGCACACCTTCGCCCCCTTCTCCTGTCAGTAACAGCAGTTCCCTCCGGATTTAAAGACTAAGCCACCCGTGCAAGCCAGCAGTTGGAGTTGGTTATCAGAGGCTATTTGAGACACACGCCGTATGGGAGTTTTTTATAGGTCATGGTAGCTCGTCCCCCATTACCACCCCCTTGCTATAACAACCCAGGACTAGTAAGTAAGTAATTATCAAAAGAAGGCACCAAACCGGGAAGGCTATGTAGCACCACCAAATGTGCGGAATAATCAGAGGGCGCTAAATATCACCAAGGATGCCAATACGAGAACAAAAACACATAAGGCGAACGATATCAAAAGTATCCGAGTAACCAAGAATTCTATCGAGGGACAGGTGACCGCGAGGGGCGGTCGGAAAGCAAGACATACGCTCGTCACGGAAGTCAGGACATTCAAGAAGGACATGCACGACCGGAAGAGGGACAATGCAATTAGGACAATAAGGAGCAGGGCGGCGCTCCATCAAGTGACCATGGGTTAAGCGAGTATGGCCAATACACAACCTCGCTAGAGCAGTTTCCCATCGCCGGTTACGGTGATAGGAGGACGGCCACGAGGAAACACAACATTTAAGAGTACGGAGTTTGTTACCAGTAACAGACGACCAAGAAGGCTGCCAACGGGTAAGGATGGAGGAATGGATAACCGGGTAAAAGTCGGAATATGGAATACCTTTACGAGAGATGGGACAAGAGCGGACAGCTTCCTTGGCGGCAGCATCCGCACGCTCATTTAAAGATACACCAATATGGCTGGGAACCCAACAAAACTCAACCGACTTAAACTTACTGTGAACAAGAAACAGCCAATGCTGGATCTCGACAACTACTGGATGAACCGAATTAAAGGACCCGAGAGCCATGAGGGCTCTACGAGAGTCAACAACAACCACAAAGGAAAACTGACAACGAGAAAGCAGGAGACAAAGAGCATAGAGAATAGCATAAAGCTCCGCTGTAAAGATGCTAGTCTCCGGAGGTAAGCGACACATATAAGTGCGATCAGGAAAAACAACAGAGTAGCCAACACCGTCCGCAGACTTAGACCCATCGGTGAAGACAGAAACGGAGCGGGAGTGAGAAGAAAAGTGCTCAAGGAAAAGGCGTTTTAGAACCGTAGGAGGGGTAAAAGCTTTAGTGACGCGGGTCAAGGATGTACAAAACTGCGGAAGGGGGACTCTCCACGGGGGCAAAGAAGGAACAACACGAGGAGAAACATTAGAAACACGAACGGAAAGAGAATCCTGTAAGCGAGATAACCGGACAGAAAGAGGGAGGTGGTGAAGAGGAACAGGAACCGCAGGAGGGGCAAAAGTTAAAGCACGACAGAGGCGAGAGGAAGGATGTTGTAAGGACCGCGCAAGATAGCGAAGACAGTAGCGATCACGGCGGTCCTGGAGAGACAGGAAGCCAGTGTCAACATACAAGCTAAGGACGGGAGTCGAACGAAAGGCACCAGAACTGAGGCGCAGCCCAGTATGGTGCAAAGCATCAAGACGGCGAAGAGCAGAAGGAGAAGCAGACGAGTAAGCAGGGCAACCATAATCGAGCTTAGACAGGACGAGAGAGGAATGCAAAGCAAGGAGAGTGCGCCTATCCGCTCCCCAAGAAGTATGGGACAATACTCGAAGGAGGGTAAGGGCCTTAGAGCACTCAACACGGAGGTAAGAGATATGGGGAGACCAAGACAAACGAGTGTCAAGGAATAACCCCAAAAGCTTCGCGGAATCTTTGTACTCAAGGGGATGACCATAAAGTGACAAAGAGGGACGAAGAACGACCCGTTTCCGAGTAAAAGACATGGCACAAGTCTTAGAAGTAGAGAACTTGAAGCCATGATCGGTGGCCCAAGACGACACGGCATCAATCGCAAGTTGAAGCCGGCGTTGAAGGAGAGGCGAATCATCACCCTGACAGCAAAGGGTAAGATCATCGACATAGAGAGCGGAGAAGACACCTGAAGGAAGAAAGAAGAAGACCATTGAGGGCAACCAGAAAAAGAGTAGTGCTCAGAACACTACCCTGGGGCACACCTTCGTATTGCTGAAAAGAGGCAGAGAGAGCGGTACCAAGGCGCACCCGAAAGGAACGACGAGAGAGGAAGCTGCGGAGAAAGAGAGGGAGATGACCACGAAGGCCAAAAGAATGAAGCTGGGATAGAATATGATATCGCCAAGTGGTGTCGTAAGCCTTTTCCAGGTCAAAAAGGACGGCAACAACGGAGGTCCTCGCAGCAAAAGCAGTACGAATATAGACCTCCAAGTTCACCAGGACATCTGTCGTGCTGCGGCACTTGCGAAAACCAAATTGAGAAGGGGAGAGGAGGTGATGGTGTTCCAGGAACCACATCAGACGAACGTTAACCATACGTTCAAAGAGTTTGCAGACACAACTTGTGAGGGCAATAGGGCGAAAGTCCTTAGGGGAAGTTCCCAGAGACCCTGGTTTGCGAACAGGGAGGACAACGGCATCGAGCCAGTCCTCAGGGACTGACGACGACTCCCAGATCCGATTATACAGACTCAGTAAATACTGAGACGTGCACGGAGGGAGATGGCGAAGCATCTCATAATGAATACCATCGGAGCCCGCCGCCGTAGAACCGCAGAGGGCCAGGGCAGAACGAAGTTCAGAGAGAGAGAAGGGATCGTTATAGGAAAGTCGAAGACGAGTGCAGAAATCTAAAGGACGAGACTCAAGGACAGGTTTACGAAGAAGGAAAGATTGGGGAAGATGAAGACCAGAGCTAACAGAAGAAAGTGGGAACCCAGTTGGTAGCAGAGACACAGGGGAGTACCACAAGAGTACCACGGAGGTGAAGGACCGGGGAAACATCGGGAACGAACTTACCCGCTATCTTGCGGATACGCTTCCATATCTGTGGCAGGGGAGTTTCGGACGTAATTGTGGAGACATAAGAAGCCCAACATTCACGTTTAGCCGTACGGATGGCCCTACGGGCCACCGCACTCGCTTTCCGAAAGAAAAGAAAAGAATCGGTCGTCTGCCGACGGCGGTGCCTCTTCCAGGCTGCACGCTTACAGCGGACAGCCAGAGCACAGTCCGCATTCCACAAGGGAACGCACTTCCGTGGACCCCGAGAGGAAGAGCGAGGAATAGAGCGGAGGGCAGCGTCGAAGACAGTGTCATGAAAAAGGAGGAGAGCGCGAAGGGAGAGGTCAGAGAGAGCAGCACTGAGGGTAAATAGGTTCCAGTCCGCTTTAGCAAACTGCCACCTAGGGAAAGAGAGGGAGGGCGAAAAGAGAAAAAGGAAACAAGGATGGGGAAATGATCACTGCCATGGAGGTCATCAAGAACCTGCCACGTGAAATCTAAGTAAAGAGAAGAAGAGCAGAGAGAAAGATCAAGACAGGAAAGGGTGCGAGTCCGAGAGTCCAAATGAGTGGGCTCACCAGAATTCAGAAGAGACAGGGAAGAAGAGAGGAGAAACGGCTCAAGAAGGCGACCCGGGTATTCGTCAGAACATCACCCCAAAGAGAATGACGACAATTGAAGTCACCCAGCAGGAGCACAGGCTCCGGCAAGGAGTCCAGAGGTGTTTCAAATCAGGAAGAGAAAGCGGGACACTCGGGGGAGATAAATGGAACAAACTGTGTACCATTTCCCCACAAAGATACGAGCAGCAGAACAATGGAGGGCAAAGGAAAAAGTAAAGGAACAAAGGGAACATCAGCGCGAATCAAGAGAGCAGAAGAATTAGGAGCCCAGCAACGGCTGGGGGGGGGGAGAGAAAGGAATAGCCACGAAAACGACCAGGACGAGCACCAAGCATCGGCTCCTGGAGACAGACACAAAGGGGCGAAAACCGCGAAATCAGAAGTTGGAGTTCGAGGAAATTGGCGTAATAACCTCGAACGTTCCATTGAAGAATAGACAACGACGAGAAGAGAAAGGACAACAACAGAAAACAAGGAAGAAACAAAGGCGAAAGAGCAAAACATAGCACGTTAAGAATATCAGGGTCGGGAGCAAGGGTCAGCAAAGTCAGGGTTAGGGGGCATGGGTAAATGAGCAAAGACGGAGGGAAGGAAGCGGGAGAACAGACAGAGGTGGGCGGGCGGGGGTCCGGAGGAGGAAGAGGAGGAGACAACGGAGAGGAGCAGTCAAGGACAGCAGCAGGAAGAGGGGAGTAGAAAGAGGGGAGCGCACCTCAGCAAGGGCAGCAACCGAAAGGGAAGCAGGGGCCAAAGAAACCTCCATAGCAGGAACAGGGGGCGCAACCACTGAAATGGGAGGGGAAGGAGCAATAGAGCCAGTAGTAGGGGCGAGGAAGAAAGCGAAGCCTTTTTACCCGCCGGAGGAGGAGGAGGAAGGAGAGGAGCCAGGCTTACGCTTCTGACTTAAAGAGACCTGGTGTCCCAGCAACTACGTACGGGCAACGGATTCAGTGTCTCAACAGGAGAAGCTGAACGAGAGCACACACGACGGCCGTTAGGAGAGCGATGGACATCCGCCTGCACGACAGGCGGGGGGAGATCAAGAGATGGAGGAGGAGGATGGGAAGGAGGATCGGAGGGAGACGAGGAAGAAGACACAGGAGACCGACAGACAGGGGTAGAAAGAAGGGGAATCCAGACAGAGGACAGGAGGGGGACCCTTCGGGACAGAACTCAAAGGAACAGAGGAGGAGGCAGTGGGCGTATCAGGGTCCAAGCCCGGAAACGGTTTGAGTCTGAGGAAGGTGGGAAGGACGAGGAGAAGAAGAGCGCAACACGCGAGCATAAGAGATATTAGCATAAGGCGGGAGCCGGCGAACCTGGCGCCTCACCTCAGAAAAGATAACGCTCCGGTGCTTCAAGTTGAGGACGGCTGCCTCAAGCTTGTAATGGATACACGCACGGGAGAAGGTAGGATGGGCCTCACCGCAGTTGAGGCAACGAGCTTGGGGAGAAGTGCACTTGACTTAGAGTGACTTCGCCCCACACAAAGGACAGAGAGAGACAGTCCCAGAGCAGCGGAGGGCACCATGCCCAAACCTCCAGCACTGTTACAGAGCCGAGGAGAAGGAATGTACTCCTGGACAGAGCAACNTATATATATATATATGCAATTGACGTTCACTAAACACTGATCATTTGTATGCGGAAAAACACAAAGAAATGGAGAAAGAGATATGAACGTTTCGACTCGCGAAAGTCGTTGTCAACATCAGACTGACTGAGAGAAGTAAGGAGAGGGTACAGGTCAGCACATGGACCTGACCAACCCATCTATGGGAAAGGATTACCAGAAACATGAGAGGTCAAAGAGGATTAAGCGGTCAGAGAATAAGGAAGAAGATTAAGGAAAAGCCTCATGTGACACACAATAATTGAATATAAAATTGAAATGAGACATTGTATGCCTCCCTTATCAAAGTTTTTTCTTAAACTGTTGTGTATATTGTAACTTAAAACTGGATCAAGTTTGTACATACCAGTACTAACATTGAGAAGATTTGGACATTGACTAATTAGCGCAGACTCAATTAAATTCCGTTCCACAAAGCCATTGCAATTGGCAATGCTTTTCGCCCCATCCCAATTAATAGTGTGATCACACAAACTTGTATGTAGATACAAAGCATTAGACGTTGGGCAGTTCTTATACTATAAGCATGTTGGGACATGCGTAATTGTAAGGATTTTCCTGTTTGTCCAAGGTACACAGACTCACAATCATTACAAGGAATCGAATACACACAACCTGCTGTACCAGGGGAGTTTTTTATTAAATTAGACTTGATCGTATTATTAGTGAACACCAAATTGATATTAAGGTTTTTAAAAACTGGGGACAGTTTCTCAAATCCCATCGCATAAGGTACCACCAATGAGTTTCCATTTTCTGGTTTCGCTTTGGAGACATTATTATAAAACGTACATTTAGCTTTCCCAACGAACAATCCAAAAACATCTTAGGGTACTGTAAACTCTTTCCAATTTCATATATTTTAGCTATCTCTTCATCAAAAAACTCAGGGCTGCATACCCTCAAAGCTCGAAGAAACATTCCTGAAAATACTGCCTGTTTAACTTTACTATGATGATTCGAATAATAATGAACAAACGACCCCACGTTGGTAGGTTTTCTATACACATTAAATTTGAACCTTCTATTGACTCTATGAATCATAATGTCCAAAAATGGAAGAGTACCATTCTCCTCATTTTCACATGTGAATTTTATTGAAGGTACCTTGTTTGTACATACCAGTACTAACATTGAGAAGATTTGGACATTGACTAATTAGCGCTTCAATTGAAGGTACCTTCAATAAAATTCACATGTGAAAATGAGGAGAATGGTACTCTTCCATTTTGGACATTATGATTCATAGAGTCAATAGAAGGTTCAAATTTAATGTGTATAGAAAACCTACCAACGTGGGGTCGTTTGTTCATTATTATTCGAATCATCATAGTAAAGTTAAACAGGCAGTATTTTCAGGAATGTTTCTTCGAGCTTTGAGGGTATGCAGCCCTGAGTTTTTTGATGAAGAGATAGCTAAAATATATACACTGAACTGTTCTTTAAATCTATACTTCCTCTTAAAGTTATATCACTGGCAATCACTTCATGTATATGATATTATTCAGTACACAGGCATGTACATAGATAAATCATTAATCAAATTACAGGCATTTATATCAATAAATCATGGAGATCAACACACAGGCATTTATATCAATAAATCATGGAGATCAATACACAGGCATTTGTATCAATAAATCATGGAGATCAATACACAGGCATTTATATCAATAAATCATGGAGATCAACACACCGGCATTTATATAAAGTCTGGGCTCATAGCCTAACACCAAATCTGGTTTACTACTAATATATATAATAATAATAATCACAGGAAATGAATTACTGTCACAGTAAAATCCTTAATGAATCCTGGTGCTTGCACACACCCACACTTAGGTATACATGTAAACTGATACTATGAGTACTCTGGGTAGCCTCACAACACACTGTGCTCTCTGTCACTTAGACTCAGGTGAGACTTGCTCACGACATATAAAATATTCTGACAAATATCTATTGCTAACTAAAGGGGAAATGGGAGGGTAACTGTAAACACCTACTTCACCTATCCTAGGATGACAGTTGGGTTGTAGCTCCTGGTCCAGGCTCTCGCCTCGTACACCCTCCAGAAACACAAGCCCACGCCTTAGGATGTTCGCGTCTCGCCGCTTTCTGTACACTGCAGGTCCGTGCTTCTCCTCCAGTACGTTGCAGGGTTGAAGTCGGTCTCCTGGCCGTCAACTTTCCTCCCAACTACGGCAGCCAGCCTACGTCTCGGCGGTCGTCGTACGTTTCCCAATTAGGTCCTTGTCACTGTACTCCCAGAGGAACTGCCTCTCATCACTACGATGTCGCTGTGAAGTTATCAGACGTCCCAGACGATACTGCTTAAGCTCCACACGCACAGCACCCGACTTCAGAGCACTTGAAGCTCACTACACTGTCAATTCCCTCGTCGTCTAGGTATGTCACTAGGTATTTGGGAAGACTTCTCGACGTGCTTGCATCCAACTGTTGACTCGTAGGGTTCCACGAGGTAGGGTTACTGTCAAACTTGACAGGATCGTCGATCACACGTTCAACCTGGTTGACAAGGCGGTCAACCCGGTTCGCTCACGGCAGAATGGCCCAGCCACTAAACTGTCTCTTATTCTGGTGAACTGTCAAGGACGTTGCACACGTCGATGCCCGGCCCACTTCTTGCAACGCACCTGTCCCTGAGCACTTGTTGCTCAATATTCTGTCAATTCCTTATCTGAGCCACATCTGGGTTGCAGGAAGACCTCACAGAGTGCGCGCTAACAACAGGAGACGCTTATATCCACCGGAGCTCGGTAATCCGTCACTTGACAGGATGACCGGTCGCACGTCCTGCCTCTCGGACGCGTCGTGTGAGACTGATGGCGCGAAGGCGCCGCTACGGCTGGACTCCCCCTGCCTATGTGACGTCACATTTTCCAAAGTAGGTTTTCATTGGCTCCCAGTGCCACGTCGCTGACGGTGACCAATCTGGCGACACTGACGTCACACAGTTTTGGCGGGAGAACAGACTCGCCAGCGCCATTTTGGCTCCCTAAAGGGCCTATCCCACAGGCCAAAATATTCTTCTTTCACGAATTTCTCGGCTCATCGAGAATACTATTCTCTCCCACATATGTTCAACTGATGCCTGCAACGTAGAGAACGCTCGGGAATAGTGGACATGACTCTTACAGCAGGCGTGGGAGAATTAGAAGGGGGGGAACACCGTCACATACCCCTCCCCTTAAAATAAGAGTCATGTCTGGTTAGTGCATGCGGGACAACGCATCTGCGACTACGTTGTCCTTTCCTTTGATGTGTTTTATATCCAGCCAGTACTCCTGCAGCAGTAGAGCCCACCTCGTTAGTCGTTGGTTGGAGTTCCTCATTTTGTGCAAAAAGGTTAGAGGGTTATGATCTGTGAACACAAGAACAGGTCTTGCCCCTCCTCCCACGTACACGTCGAAATGCTTTAGGGCCATTACTAGCGCCAAAGCTTCTTTTTCAACGGTACTATAGGCCCGCTGGTATTTCACAAACTTCTTAGAGTAGAATGCTACCGGCCTATGCACTTCACTCCTCTCTTGAGCTAACATGGCCCTATTCCGACGTCGCTGGCATCCACGTACAGGATAAATCTGGCGGAAAAGTCTGGAGATATTAACACTGGGGCCTCCGTCAACAGTCTCTTGGTCTCCTCGAAAGACTCCTGGCAGGCCTCTCCCCATCTCCATCGCACATTCTTGGATAGGAGCTCCGTCAAGGGATGTGCTACCGTGGAAAAATTTCTGCAAAACCCACGATAGTATCCTATCATCCCGAGGTATCTTAACAATTCTTTGCGCGTCTTGGGCACGGGGTATTCTTTAATGGCCAGCACTTTATGATCTACCGGGGTCACTTCCCCTTGGCCGATCACGAAACCAAGGTACTCAAGGCGAGCTTTCCCAAACTCGCTTTTTGCTAAGTTCACAGTCAAGTTTGCCTCCTCGAGCCTTCTGAACAACTCTCCGAGCCTTTCCAAGTGCGTTTTCCAATCATCGGCGTACACAACGATGTCGTCTATATATACTGTGCAGCCCTCGGCGCCCCTGAGCAACTCATTCATCATTCTTTGGAAACAGCTCCCGCTGTTTTTCATTCCAAAGGGTAACACCTTATATTGGTACAGCCCATCCGGAGTCACAAAGGCCGATATTTTCCTGGCTGCGGGAGTCAAGGAGATTTGATAGTATCCCTTGAGCAGATCGACCTTGGATACGTACCTCGCACTGCCCACCTGGTCAATGCAATCACTCACCCTTGGCATGGGGTGGGAATCGGCCACAGTGACGGAGTTCACCTTCCTGTAGTCCGTGCAAAAGCGGAATGTTCCATCGCTTTTCTTTACCAGCAGGCATGGAGAACTCCACTCACTGTTACTGGGCTCCGCGAGGTCGTTCTCAAGGAGATACTCCACCTCCTTCCTCATTAGCTCTCGCTTCTCCGGGCTTACCCTGTACGCGCTTTGCTTGACGGGCCTGGCGTCCCTCACCTCCACCTCGTGCGTTACACTTCGGTGACGTCGGGGCACGTCGGTGAAGAGGGAGGTGTTCTCCATTAACAGGTTCGTCAGGTCCGCGCTCTGTTGCTCTTTCAGGTGTTGTAGCTTGTCCCTGATCTTAGACAAACTCTCTGTATTGGTGAGACGGGTACCGTCCGCCCTGGACCATTTCCCTTCCTCCTCTGGAAGCTCTTGGTCCACTTGCACACACAGGATCACCTTTTCCTGGGGTTCTTGAGTCGCCGTCCGGTCCAGCTTGGCGGCTCCTCCTTCTTCAAGGAAGAAAGGTTTTAGGCGGTCGACATGGCACACCTGTTTCTTGCGGGGTTTATCCGGCTTACCAATCTCGTACGTCACAGGACCCAACCGCCGTAGCACATGGTACGGTCCCTCGAACCGTGGCTCATTCACTCTGCTCTTGCCCGGCAGTAATATCATCACCTGGGACCCAGTTTGGAACTCCCTCGGCGTAGCGCTCTTATCGTACCATTCCGACATCTTGCGCTGCGCTTCTTTTAGATGCTTTCCAGCCAGTTCCTTTGCTAAGGTGAGCCGCTCCTTAAACTTTAGAACGTACTCATTAACCGCTCCCACGGTCACCCCTGGTGTCCACTGTTCCTTCAGCATGGACAGAGGACTTCTCACCTCGTGTCCGTATATCAGCTGGAAAGGTGAGAAACCTAGTGATTCCACCACTGCGTTACGGATGGCAAATAACGCAGGGTATACTGCCTCGTCCCACTCAGCTCCCTGCTCAGCGCAGAACACCCTCAGAATCGTCTTCAAAGTGGAGTGGAACCTCTCGATCGCCCCCTGCGACTGTGGTCGGTAGGGCGACGACCGAATCTGTGTCACTCCCCAGCTTGTCACTGTTTGCCTGAACCACTTGGACTGGAAAATGCTTCCACAGTCCGTTTGAATTTCTCTGGGCATTCCTACCCAAAGAAAAATCGTATTAGCTGCCCGGCTACTCCTTTTGACGTCAAACGTCTCATCGGGACAGCTTCCGGAAATCTGGTTGACGCGCACATTATTGTCATTAGGTAGGTATTCCCTCTCTTTGTCCGTGGCAACGGTCCCACTCCGTCGACCAACAGACGCTCGAATGCGGGCCCAAACGCTGGAACAGGGACTAACGGGGCCTTTGGTATTGCGGATTGGCTCTTTCCTGCCCTCTGGCACGGTAAGCACGTCTTACAATAACGCCTCACGTCGGCGTCCATACCTGGCCAGTAGAAATGGTCCCTGATCCTATGCAACATTTTGGTCACCCCCAGGTGACCCGCAGAGTCAACAGAGTGTGACAGATCCAACACTGCCGCTCTGCACTGGGCTGGCAACACTACCTGCTGTCTTGTACCTAGAGATGCCTCCCCGGCCTCTATCCTCACAGGTCTCCACTGCCTCATTAGTATGCCTTTATGCCTGTAAAAGTGAGTGGCCTTCTCGGGACCAACACGTCCTTCATTTGCCTCTCGAATCAATTTGGGGAATTCTGCCTGTTGCAGCTCCTCGAGCCTAGTGCGGTCCACCCCGAGGGAACTGGTGAGGGTCACCTGTACCTCACCTTCTGGGCTGCCTTCGCCCTCCACTCGCTCTCCAGGTTCCCTGAAGAGGTGATCGTTTTCCAGGCCGTCGGACGTCTCCTCGTCGGCCTTATCAGATCCACGCCCTCCTCGTCCTTCGCACTGCCTCGGAACTATGGCACAGACAGGGAACGCCTCCATGGCGATTCCTTTCTCGTCCCCGCGGGCGTCGAACACTCCGCCTTTCTTCCTGTAGTGCTCCACGCACTCCTCGTCCTTCACGAGGTTCGGTAGGACACGTCCTCCACATGCGTCATTTCCCAAGATGACCTGTGCCTCCATCTTGGGCATCGATGCACAGACCCCCACTACTAGGATGTGGCATCCATAATCCGAACTCAGGGTTACCCGGTGTAGGGGCATCTGCACTGGGCCTCCCACAGTGGTCACACTCACCACTCCCACACTGGTATCCCCATAGTTCTCAGGGAACAGGGCTTCGCTCACTAGGGTAAAGTCTGCCCCAGTGTCTCTCAACATCTTCACTGGGATGGGGTCTGCGTCCCCCATCCTTACGGTTCCTTCACATACAAACGGGTGAATCCTTTTCTCCCCACTAAGTACGGGTCCATCCCGCACCCAATCGGCCATCTGGTCCTCTGTCTTCACGAAGGCTACATTCCCCCGGTGTTTAGGACGTCTGCATTCGCGAGCGACGTGTCCGGGTAGTCCGCAATTGTAGCAGGGAATCTTCCCGGTTGGTGACCATCCACCGCCGCTCGCCCTTGCCACATTTCCTGAGGCCGACGTCCCGAGTGTCTTTCTCGCACCATCTGTTGACACCTTCGTCACAGCCACAGCTCCCGAGCTCTCCGTCGGGGACTTCTTCGACGGTTCCACAGCACTCTTCTGTCCTCTATTGTCTCCACTTGAGGGGTAGGACTTGGGATAACTCGGTCCTGTCCTCCAACCGTCCGACCTTCTATTACTCCTCCCATAGCTAGAGAATACGGGTGGTCGGTGCTGTCCCTCTCGACGTGGACGTAACGCTTCTTCTAGCATGTCTGCTCGATCGGCCGCGGCTCTCAGGTCCTTGATGTCCGCCTCCTTTACTCTCACCCTAATCTCGGGAGAGAGCACGGACATGAACTTTTCCATGACCATCAGCCCCTTGATGTCTTCAGCCGATCTTGCTCCTTCTGACTCCAGCCATTTCAAGAATTTCTTTTCCATGTCCCTCGCCGTCTCCGCATACGATTTTCCTGGCGATCGGGTACATTCTCTGAACCTTTTTCTATAGCACTCCGGCGTCTGCTTGAACGAATGGAGCACGGCCCGTTTTACTGCATCATAGTTGGTACATTCCTGGAGGTCGAGCATATTGTAAGCTTCACGAGCTTCACCAGTGAGCCTTCCCTGAACTAGCTCCGCCCACTCTGCCCTCGGCCACTTCTTCAACGTAGCGACCCTTTCGAAATGCTCGAAGAAGCCCTCAGCCTCATTAGGCACGAAGACAGGCAAATCCCTCTCTCTCACTCGGCGGTCTTCTTGCTGTGATGGGGCAGGCGGAACTAGTCCAAGCTCAGCTCGCTTCAGCTCAATCTCCTTGTTTGCTTCAACCTCCTGCAGCTTCGTCCTAGCTTCTATTTCGCGCCCCTCTCGTTGCAGCTGCGCCTCTCGATTTTCTCGTCGCAGCTGTGCCTCTCGTTCTTCTCGTCGCAGCTGTGCCTCTCGTTCTTCTCTAAGCTGCTGTGCTTCTCTCTCTGCTTCCTCGCGCTTCAGCTGTGCTTCTCTTTCTTCTCTGCGCTGCAGTGCTTCTGCTTCTCGTTCTTCTCTCTGCAGCTGTGCTTCTCTTTCTTCTCTGTGCAGCTGTGCTTCTCGCTCTTCTCTGCGCTGCTGTGCTTGTGCTTCCAGCTGCAGCTTCATTATTTCCAGCTTGATGCTGCGCCCGCTGCCACTGGATCCCCGCCTGCTGCCACCGATACTCAAGTTCTCTCCCACACTGGCAGGTGTCTGTGGCCGTTCCTCTCCGTAGGCTTCATCACGTGCCTTGAGCTGTGCCATGATCTCGAGTCTTCTTTCTCCCACTTTGGAAGCTCTCAACTTGATCCCAAAGTGGTCGGCGATCGTCTGCAGCTGTGCCTTGGTGCACTCCTCCAGTACTTGCTCGTCTCTCGTGTCGATAAAACTGGCTACTTTATCATCCTCCATCTTGTGACTGTGAGTGAAAACTTAGGCCTGATATCTAATACCACAATTACAACCTTGATCTTGCTCGTGATCCTGGCAAGGTCGCCAATGTCGGGGTGTTCACGGTTCGTGTTAGTGAAGGGTTAAAGCAATGGTAGACTGGATCTCCTCTCGAGGTGGTTGCTCTGACAATAACCCCTTACTCACCGTCGTTCTACGGGTCTTCCCTCGATCCTCTAGGCTCCACTGCACGCCCAGGAGAGTACCCCCAGTCGATTTCACAACTGGCCTTAAGTTGTAAAATGAGTGGAGGCACAGATTATTCCCTCAGTCTGTGGCCCGCCCCGTCAAGGTACTATCACACAGCCTTTAAGGTCGCCAACTGGTGTTTTAGGTGTCCAGTAACACAGCAGTGGTGAGGTGTAATTGTGGTAATTGTGGTAAGAGCAATTTCAAATAGTGTGGTCTCAGGCAAGTAATTACTTCTGTCACTCTAATATTTCCCTTTGGCAGTCACAAGATAAATGGAGGGGATGATATTAAACACCAAGGAGTTTTGGTATTTTACTTAAAAAAACAACGAGAAACATGTGCATCAATGAACATATCAGGAACAATGTATAACAACTGCTCACTCCGCAGCAAATAATCTGGGCGCACCGATATGGCAACATCCGGCAGCGCCACGCGTCACCTGTCAGATATCAGCTGATCGGGGCCCTGGCGACCGTGAGAAAGGCTAGTACTTGTTTTCTAATTCTGTCACGATCCCCGTTTATTTAACTTTTCGCAAAAAACTTTATTTAACATTAACATGACATACTTATGATTCCACTGGGTTGCGATAAACCACTTCACTGGTCTCGCAATTAATATCTTATTCTCACTGCAAGTGATTTTCCACCGTACCAAAAGATACAATATTCTTAATAATATTTACTGTGAATGCACTTGATCAGTGAACTGTTCTTTAAATCTATACTTCCTCTTAAAGATATATCACTGGCAATCACTTCATGTATATGATATTATTCAGTACACAGGCATGTACATAGATAAATCATTAATCAAATTACAGGCATTTATATCAATAAATCATTGAGATCAACACACAGGCATTTATATCAATAAATCATGGAGATCAATACACAGGCATTTGTATCAATAAATCATGGAGATCAATACACAGGCATTTATATCAATAAATCATGGAGATCAACACACCGGCATTTATATAAAGTCTGGGCTCATAGCCTAACACCAAATCTGGTTTACTACTAATCTGTGACTTAGACTCAGGTGAGACTTGCTCACGACATAAAATATTCTGACAAATATCTATTGCTAACTAAAGGGGAAATGGGAGGGTAACTGTAAACACCTACTTCACCTATCCTAGGATGACAGTTGGGTTGTGGCTCCTGGTCCAGGCTCTCGCCTCGTACACCCTCCAGAAACACAAGCCAATGCCTTAGGATGTTCGCTTCTCGCCGCTTTCTGTACACTGCAGGTCCGTGCTTCTCCTCCAGTACGTTGCAGGGTTGAAGTCGGTCTCCTGGCCGTCAACTTTCCTCCCAACTACGGCAGCCAGCCTACGTCTCGGCGGTCGTCGTTCGTTTCCCAATTAGGTCCTTGTCACTGTACTCCCAGAGGAACTTCCTCTCACCACTACGATGTCACTGTGAAGTTATCAGACATCCCAGACGATACTGCTTAAGCTCCACACGCACAGCACCCGACTTCAGAGCACTTGAAGCTCACTACACTGTCAATTCCCTCGTCGTCTAGGTATGTCACTAGGTATTTGGGAAGACTTCTCGACGTGCTTGCATCCAACTGTTGACTCATAGGGTTCCACGATGGTAGGGTTACTGTCAAACTTGACAGGATCGTCGATCACACGTTCAACCTGGTTGACAAAGCGGTCAACCCGGTTCGCTCACGGTAGAATGGCCCAGCCACTAAACTGTCTCTTATTCTGGTGAACTGTCAAGGACGTTGCACACGTCGATGCCCAGCCCACTTCATGCAACGCACCTGTCCCTGAGAACTTGTTGCTCAATATTCTCTCAATTCCTTATCTGAGCCACATCTGGGTTGCAGGAAGGCCTCACAGAGTGCGTGCTAACAACAGGAGACGCTTATATCCACCGGAGCTCGGTAATCCGTCACTTTGATAGGATGACCGGTCGCACGTCCTGCCTCTTGGACGCGTCGTGTGAGACTGATAGCGCGAAGGCGCCGCTACGGCTGGACTCCCCCTGCCTATGTGACGTCACATTTTCCAAAGTAGGTTTTCATTGGCTCCCAGTGCCACGTTGCTGACGGTGACCAATGTGGCGACACTGACGTCACACAGTTTTGGCGGGAGAACAGACTCGCCAGCGCCATTTTGGCTCCCTAAAGGGCCTAACCCACAGGCCAAAATATTCTTCTTTCACAAATTTCTCGGCACATCGAGAATACTACTCTCTCCCACATATGTTCAACTGATGCCTGCAAAGTAGAGAACGCTCGGGAATAGTGGACATGACTCTTACAGCAAGCGTGGGAGAATTAGAAGGGGGGGAACACCGTCACAATATATATATATATATATATATATATATATATATATATATATATATATATATATATATATATATATATATATATATATATATATATATATATATATATATATATATATATATATAATATATATATATTAGTATATTTTGGTAGCAGTCTTTCCTTTAGACATATATTATTAAATATGACCGAAAAAGTATAATTAATAATTCTAACATGAATTTTCTCAATATTTCTTATATTTGTTTTCACTGTTGATGGTAATTGAAAAATCAATTCTCCAAAATTAATTTTTATTTCTAGTCTGACGCGACACTTGAACGCCTTTCGTAATAACATATTACACTTTCAAAGACTTTTAGTTTACACACAGACAACTATAACTGGCAAACACTAAACAGAGTTCTTACTTATGCTATGATATAAACAACTTTCATTTTATTTTATACCCGCATTTTGGGTGAGGTGATATGTTACAACAGTTTTGGATGAGGTGAACAAAACTTTCAACACAGGACAGAACACGAAACAATGGGTATTAAATGGGTAAATTGAAGGTAAGAATGGAAGTAACTGCAGAGGGCCTATTGGCCCATATTTCTTGATGCTTCTATATTGGAGCGGAGCCTTGAAGTGGGTAGAATATAGTTGTGCGTTAATTGGCTGTTGATTGCTGGTGTTGACTTCTTGATGTGTAGTGCCTCGCAGATGTCAAGCTGCTTGCTATCGCTGTATCTATCGATGATTTCTGTGTTGTTTGCTAAGATTTCTCTGGTGATGGTCTGGTTGTGGGAAGAGATTATATGTTCCTTAATGGAGCCCTGTTGCTAATGCATCGTTAATCGCCTGGAAAGAGATGTTGTTGTCTTGCCTATATAGTGAGTTCTTTGAGGCTTACAGTCCTCAAGTGGGCATTTGAAGGCATAGACGACGTTGGTCTTTTTTAAAGCATTCTGCTTTGTGTCTGGAGAGTTTCTCATGAGTAGGCTGGCTGTTTTTTTGGTTTTATAGTAAATTGTCTGTTGTATCTTCTGATTTTTGTCTGTAGGGATAACGTTTCTATTGACAATATCTTTCAGGACCCTTTCCTCCATCTTATGAGCTGTGGAAAAGAAGTTTCTGTAAAATAGTCTAATAGGGGGTACAGGTGTTGTGTTAGTTTTCTCTTCAGAGGTTGCATGGCATTTCACCTTCCTTCTTATGATGTCTTCAACGAAACCATTGGAGAAGCCGTTGTTGACTAGGACCTGCCTTACCTTACAGAGTTCTTCATCGACTTGCTTCCATCCTGAGCTATGGCTGAGAGCACGGTCGACATAAGCGTTAACAACACTCCTCTTGTTCCTGTCTGGGCAGTCACTGTTGGCATTGAGGCACATTCCTATGTTTGTTTCCTCAGTGTACCCCCCTCCCCGCTCAGCTCATTGATGCCATGAAGGGGGCTTAGTGGGTGGCTGCCGGAATGTGATGCTCCTTGGGACAGTCCTCTGTCCTTTTATAGCCATGTGCTCCTGCTGCTGTCCTCTCCAATTGTGCTGAGCGCGTTTTCCTTTTCTTTCTGTTTCGTTTTTCTCCCCCCTCTTCTCCTATCTGCTTGCCGTTTCCTGCCGACTTTTTGCTTGTTTTGGTTCTTCCTTTGGACTTCTTCTATTTGGACGCCCGGGTGCTAGAGGAGGCATACTCTTGCACCCATAGAACTGTAGTACCCAACGTCGAGAGCGAGGGGAACCTTTTATTGTCAATCCCCTTTTCGTCACTGAACCCGATCTCGACGGACTGTCGGTTCTTAAGGTGGCGTTTGTGGGGCATATACTCACGATGCACCCCTAGGAGGCCCCGTTATGATTGGCGATAGCTTCTTGTTGGGTGTTCTGCCTCTAATTGTGGCTCCATGGTGGGTGTGGGGCCACATTCGTGAATGAATATTTATCTTGTAGCGATGATGTTTACTGGTTCTACTGTTTATCCTTTACCTTCTCAGGCTCGTGGGGTGGGCGACCAAGCCCCCAAGTCGGTCCGTGTTGGAAGACCGGGCTCTGTAGCCTCTGCTACATTGGGCTCCGACCTTGCTCCTCCTTTGGCTTCTCCGACTCCTCCCCTCGGCTCCCCTCCCTCCTCTGTGGTTTGGCCGAGCCCCAAGCCCCCAGTGGTGACTACCTCGTCCCCTGGCGCGGCTCCATCTCTGGTTGTAACTACTGCGCCTTTTAACCCCTCTCTCTCTGGTGGTTCTCAACGCCGTCCTCGTCACGGCCACCCTCGCTCGATTCCATCCCGTTCTGATACCTATCAAGCCTTGTTTGGTCCCACTTCATGGGCCAAATATTTTAATCTCCTCCCCCTTGATTCTGCGCCTCCTGATGATTTCTCCCATCATCGACATCTCGTTGATTCCGTGGATGCCTCTGTTACTTTCAACCCCACATGTCTTGGTACACGTGTCGTTGCTGCTCCTTCTCAGGATGCTGCTTCCCGCTTGGCTGCCTTATCCTGCCTTGGCGAGACTCATGTTCGGGTCTCAAAGAACGCTCAATTGAATGCTAGTGTTGTCACTATTTTGCTCCTGCCACATGTTGCAACCGGTGTTCTGAATCTGCAGGATTGCCACGATGACATTCAGCATATCCTTGATGCCCAAGGCCATTCTGTCCTCCAGGTTGACTCGTTTACTCGTCCCCTCTCGTGGTCGTCGCCGTCAACCCCTTCGAGTTGTGAAGATCACCTTTGATGGTAGGACCCTTCCATCCTCTGTCATTCTTGCTGGTGCCAGGTGCTCTGTCCAGGAGTATATTCCTTCTCCTCGGTGCAGGCGGATGTCCATCGCTCTCCTAACGGCCGTTGTGTGTGCTCTCGTTCAGCTTCTCCTGTTGAGACACTGAAATCCATTGCCCGGTATGTAGTTGCTGGGGCACCGGTCTCTTTAAGTCAGCAACGTAAGCCTGGCTCCTCTCCTTCCTCCTCCCCGGCAGGTAAGAAGGCTTCGCTTTCTTCCTCGGCCCCTCCTACTGGCTCTAACGCTCATTCCCCTCCCATTTCAGTGGTTCCGCCCCCTGTTCCTGCTAAGGAGGTTTCTTTGGCCCCTGCTTCCATTTCGGTTGCTGCCCTTGCTGAGGTGCACTCCCCTCTTTCTACTCCCCCTCTTCCTGCTGCTGTCCTTGACTGCTTCTCTCCGTTGTCTCCTCCTCCTCCTCCGGACCCCGCCCGCCATCCTCTGGTCTGTTCTCCCGCTTCCTTCCCTCCGTCTTTGCTCAGTTTACCCATGCCCCCTAACCCTGACTTTGCTGACCCTGATCCCGACCCTGATATTCTTTGACGTGCTATGTTGCTCTTTCGCCTTTGTTTCTTCCTTGTTCTTTGTTGTTGTCCATTCTCTTCTCGTCGATATCTATTCTTCAATGGAATGTTCGAGGTTATTACGCCAATTTCCTCGAACTCCAACTTCTGATGTTGCGGTTTTCGCCCCTTTGTGTCTGTCTCCAGGAGCCGATGCTTGGTGCTCGTCATGGTCGTTTTCGTGGCTATTCCTTTCTCTCACCCCCCCCCCCCATCCCTCCTAATTCTTCTGCTCTCTTGATTCGCGCTGATGTTCCCTTTGTTCCTTTACTTTTCCTTCGCTTCTCCATTGTTCTGCTGCTCGTATCTTTGTGGGTAAATGGTACACAGTTTGTTCCATTTATCTCCCCCCAAGTGTCCCACTTTCTCTTCCTGATTTGAAACACCTCCTGGACTCCTTGCCGGAGCCTGTGTTCCTGCTGTGTGNGCAGACTTCAAGGAACTGAACAACCGCATACACTGTGAGAAGTATCCTTTACCTAAGATAGATGAGTTATTGTCAGTGGTCTGCAAAGGAGCAATTTTTTCTAAGATTGACCTGAAGGATGCTTACTTGCAAATTCCTGTAGAGGAGGAGAGCCAGAAATTGTTAGTGATTAATACCCACAAGGGGTTATTTAAGTATAAAAGACTTCCTTTTGGACTCTCCTCGTCTCCAGCAATTTTTCAGAGATTCATGTCCCAGTTGTTAGTTAACATTGAAGGTGTGGCTAGTTTTTTAGATGACATTATTGTATGTGGAGAGAATGAGGAAGTGCATGATGCTAGATTAGAACAAGTTTTGAATCTTTTGCAAAAGCACAATGTGAAGATTAATAAGGGAAAAACAACGTTGAAGACCAAGGCCATTGAATACCTGTGGTACCATATTTCAGGTAAGGGCTTTACTCCTCACAAAAATGTAGCTGCTATTATAGATGCCCCAGCCCCAACATCAGTTGGGGAAGTACAGTCTTTTGTTGGGATGGTAACATATTTTTGTAAGTTTGTGAAGAACTTTTCAACAAAATTAGCACCCTTGTATGAATTGTTGAAAAAAGGGGCTAGATTTAAGTGGGCAGCAAGAGAGGAAAATGCATTCAGGCATATTAAGCAGGAATTGATCAATTCTCCAGTGCTCACTAATTTTACAGGTAGACTCCCATTAAAACTGGAGGTAGATACTTCCCCAGTAGGAGTGGGTTGTGTATTATTACAGGAAGTAGATGGTCAGGATAAAGTGGTATATTTTGCTAGCAAGAAGTTATCTCCTGCAGAACAGAATTATTCTCAGTTAGATAAAGAAGCTTTAGCTTTAGTATTTGCTGTAAAGAAACTGAGGTATTTTCTGCTGGGGAGGAAATTTCTTGCTAGAACAGATCATAAACCCCTGCTAGGATTGTTTGGCAGAGGTAAGCAAGTTCCAGTTAATGCCAATGCTAGAATTCAAAGATGGGCATTACTACTCTCACAGTTTGAGTATGATTTAGAGTTTAAGCCAGGCAAGGATAATGTAGTAGCTGATGCATTAAGTAGATTGCCTGTGACAGAAGAATTAAATTCCAGTATTCCAGTGGAGTATGTTAACCTGGTGGAAGCTATGTCTTTTGAGGATATTTCATTCCAGACTATTAGGAAGGCAACTGGTAGAGATCCCAAATTAAGTCTGTTGTTGAAATATGTCAAATATGGTTGGAATGATAATTTGTTATTGTCAGAGTATGCTGCAGTGAAGGCTGACCTTAGTATTCACCAGGATGTACTTTTGTATAGGAATAGAGTGGTGGTGCCTGGGGAACTGAGATGTAAGATTTTGGAACAGCTGCATGTAGGCCATAATGGCATAAATGCTATGAAAGCAGAAGCTAGAAGTTGGGTTTGGTGGCCAAAATAGACCAGGATATTGCTGAGGTAACAAAAAATTGTCATATTTGCTTTAAGAATTATCAGAAACCCCAGGCCCCAGTACTTTCTTGGCCATGCACTGGAAAACCCTGGTCTAGACTTCATGTAGATTATGCGGGACCTATGGATAATAAATATTACCTAGTGGTGGTGGATTCATACACCAAATTTCTGGATGTGCATGTGTGTAATTCCACCACATCATCTGTAACTTGTGAATTACTAAGGAAAACATTTTGTAATTTTGGATTGCCAGACATAATTGTCTCAGACAATGCTCCTTATTTTGTTTCTGTGGAAATGGAGGATTTTTTTTTAAAAATGGTATTAAACATGTAACACCTGCCCCCTATAATCCTTCTTCAAATGGTCTAGCAGAGAGAGCAGTGAGATCCTTGAAAGAAGGGTTAAAGCGGTTTACGGAAGGTACTATTAATACAAGGCTTTGTAGATTTTTATATAATCAAAGAAAAACTGTTCATTCTACTACTGGTAAATCTCCTGAATTACTGTTTAATAGACACTTTAAAGTGCACATGGAAGCAGTAAAGACAGATCCCAATAAAGAGAAATCGGTAACTAGCTTGGCCAGTCAGTTGGCTCAGGGAGAGGAATTGTTGTTTAATGAGGGGATGCAGTATATGCAAGGAATTTTGGAAGTGGAAAGCCCTGGGTGGAGGGAAAATTAGGGAAGTCCTGGGCCGCAGGAACTTCACTGTGCAAGTGCAGAGTTTTGGGAACATTAATTGGAAAAGGCATGCCGATCAGCTCATGCCAAGGTTCACAGGGAATTTTGAAACCCTTCAGGTGGGGGTGGGGCAACTAGTGATATCCATCCTAATAATGAAGGGATAGCAGCACCTGCAGGTGACCGTGAGGCAGAGCAAGGGGCAGCAGAGGGTTATGGGGATACAGTCAACCCTATGGACTCTGCAAGGAGTAATTCAGAAGAATGTTTCCCAGAAGTAACAGGTCAGGACTCCCAGTTGAGAAAATCAGGAAGAGTCATACGACCGCCTGATAGACTTAACCTGTAGGGATAGAGTTTATTTAAAAGGGGAGGAATGTTGGGATTGAGTACTACAGATGTTGGAGGTAGCATGTTTGGAGCAGATGCTCTTTTGTTTATGATCTTGTTAACGATACTTCATGTACCTGATATTGTTTGTTGTTGTTACTGGCGGAGAATAAAACCATGAGGACGAAGATTGTTTCTCTGACCACAACCATAACATAGGGTACTTACGTTTATCCGCCCATTTATTAAAATTCTTCTCACCCCAGACTCTTCTGGGTCTGCCGTTGCTGCGTCTCACCTTATTCTTCAATCTGTTCTCCCTTCGTGCCGTCTTAATTCTCTCTTGTTCTGCTTTAGCGGCCTCCATCTTTATGATAGCCAGTTCACCCTTGGCCGTTTCTTGTTCGGCCTTGGCTCTCTCTTGTCCAACTTTAAGTTTTTCCTGTTCAGCTTCAGCCTTTTCTTATTCGGCTTTAGCTTTCTCTTGCTCAGCTTTAGCTCGCTCCTGCTCGGCTTTGGCTTTCTCTTGCTCAAGCCGAGCCTGTCTCTCTTCACGTTGCAGCTGTACCTCATTGTCTCCTGGTTCCAATTTTGGTTTCACCTCGCGCCTCTCAAGGCTGCTCTCCCTGCTGCTACTTGAGTTTACATTAATTCCTTCGTCACTTGGCGCATCATCGGTTTCCACTAAATTTCTTCCAACCTATCGGATTCTTCTCTGCGCAGCTGTGCTTCTTCGTGCTTCAGCTGAGCTTCTCGTTCTTCTCTGCGCAGCTGTGCCTCTCTTTCTGATTCCTCGCGCTTCAGCTGTGCTTCTCTTTCTTCTCTGCGCAGCTGTGCTTCTCGCTCTGCTTCCTCGCGCTTCAGCTGTGCTTCTCTTTCTTCTCTGCGCAGCTGTGCTTCTCACTCTGCTTCCTCATTATTTCCAGCTTGACACTGCGCCTGCTGCCACTGGATCCCAGGCTGCTGCCACCGATACTCAGGTTCTCTCCCACACTGGCAGGTGTCTGTGGCCGTTCCTCTCCGAAGGCTTCATCACGTGACTTGAGCTGTGCCATGATCTCAAGTCTTCTTTCTCCCACTTTGGAAGCTCTCAACTTGATCCCAAAGTGGTCGGCAATCGTTTGCAGCTGTGCCTTGGTGCACTCCTCCAGTACTTGCTCGTCTCTCGTGTCGATAAAACTGGCTACTTTATCATCCTCCATCCTGTGACTATGAGTGAAAACTTAGGCCTGATATCTAATACCACAATTACAACCTTGATCTTGCTCGTGATCCTGGCAAGGTCGCCAATGTCGGGGTTTCACTGTTCGTGTTAGTGAAGGGTTAAAGCAACGGTAGACTGGATCTCCTCTCGAGGTGGTTGCTCTGACAATAACCCTTACTCACCGTCGTTCTGCGGGTCTTCCCTCGGTCTTCTAGGCTCCACTGCACGCCCCGGAGAGTACCCCCAGTCGATTCCACAACCGGCCTTAAGTTGTAAAATGAGTGGAGACACAGATTATTCCCTCAATCTGTGGCGCGTCCCGACACAGAACTCTCACACATCCTTCAAGGTCGCCAACTGGTGTGTTTAGGTGTCCAGTAACACTGCAGTGGTGAGGTGTAATGTGGTAATTGTGGTAAGAGCAATTTCAAATAGTATGGTCTCAGGCAAGTCACTCTGTCTTACTTCCTTACACGGTCACAAGATCAATGGGGGGGATGATATCAAACACCAAAGAGTTTTGGTATTTTACTTAAAAGACAACGAGAAACATATATGCATCAAAAAACATATCAGGATCATTGTATAACAACTGCTCAATCCGTAGCAAAATAATCTGGGCGCACCGATATGGCAACATCCGGCAGCCCCTGCGTCACCTGTCAGATATCAGCTGACCGGGGCCCTCGCGACCGTGAGAAAAGACTAGTACTTGTTTTCTAATTCTATCATGATCCCCGTTTATTTAACTTTTCCCAAAACACTGTATTTAACATTCACATGGCATACTTATGATTTCACTGGGTTGCGATATACTACTTCACTGGCCTCATGATCAATATCTTATTCACAATGCTCTCACAGTGACTTTTCACCGTACCAAAAGATTACTCTATTCTTAATAATATTTACTGTGAATGTACTCGCTTGATCACTGAACTTATCTTTACATTTATACTTTCTCTTAAAGATTTATCACTGGCAATCACTTCATGTATATGATATTATTCAGTACACAGGCACGTACATAGATAAATCAGTAATCAAATTACAGGCATATATATATATAATCATGAAGATCAATACACAGGCATTTATATCAATAAATCATGGAGATCAATACACAGGCATTTATATCAATTAATCATGGAGATCAATACACAGGCATTTATATCAATAAATCATGGAGATCAATACACAGGCATGTATATCAATAAATCTTGGAGATCAATTCACAGGCATTTATATCAATAAATTCTAGGCTCATAGCCTAACACCAAATCTGGTTTACTACTAATATATATAATAATAATAATCACAGGAAATGAATTACAGTCACAGTAAATTCCTTAATGAATCCTGGTGCTTGCACACACCCACACATAGATATATATATGTAAACTGATACTGTGAGCGCTCTGGGTAGCCTCACCACACACTGTGCTCTCTGTGACTTAGACTCAAGTGAGACTTGCTCACGACATATAAAATATCCTGACAAGAATATATATAGCTACCTAAAGAGGAAATGGGAGGGTAACTGTAAACACCTACTTCACCTATCCTAGGATGACAGTAGGGTTGTAGCTCCTGGTCCAGGCTCTCGCCTCGTACACCCTCCAGAAACACAAGCCAACGCCTTAGGATTTTCGCGTCTCGCCACTTTCTGTACACTGCAGGTCCGTGCTCCTTCCCCTACAGTACGTCACCGGGTTGAAGTCGGTCTCCTGGCCGTCAACTTTCCTCCCAACTACGACAGCCAGCCTACGTCTCGGCGGTCGTCGCACGTTTCCCAAATAGTCCTTGTCACTGTACTCCCAGAGGAACTGCCTCTCACCACTACGAAGTCACTGTGAAGTTATCAGCCATCCCAGACGATACTGCTTAAGCTCCACACGCACAGCACCCGACTTCAGAGCACTTGAAGCTCACTTCACTGTCAATTCCCTCGTCGTCTAGATATGTCACTAGGTATTTGGGAAGACTTCTCGACGTGCTTGCATCCAACTGTTGACTCGTAGGGGTCCACGAAGGTGGGGTTACTGTCAAACTTGACAGGATCGTCGATCACACGTTCAACCAAGTTGACAAGGTGGTCAACTCGATTCACTCACGGTGGATTGGCCCGGCCACTAAGCTGTCTCTTATACTGGTGGACTGCCAAGGACGTCACACGCGATGATGCCTGGCCCACTTCTTGCAACGCACCTGTTCCGGAGCACTTGTTGCTCAATATTCTGTCAATTCCTTATCTGAGCCACATCTGGGTTGCAGGAAGACCTCACAGAGTGCACGCTAACAACTGGAGACGCTTACATCCACCGGAGCTCGGTAATCCGTCACTCAAACAGGATGACCGGTCGTACGTCCTGCCTCTCGGACGCGTCGTGTGAGACTGATAGCGCGAAGGCGCTGCCACGGCTGGACCCCCTTGCCTATGTGACGTCACATTTTCCAAAGTCGGTTTTCATTGGCTCCCAGTGCTACGTCGCTGACGGTGACCAATCTGGCGACACTGACGTCACACAGTTTTGGCGGGAGAACAGACTCGCCAGCGCCATTTTGGCTCCCTAAAGGGCCTATCCCACAGGCCAAAACATCCTTCTTTCACGAATTTCTCGGCTCTTCGAGAATACTAGTCTCTCCCACATATGTTCAACTGATGCCTGCAATGTAGAGAACGCTCGGGAATAGTGGACATGACTCTTATGGCAGGCGTGGGAGAATTAGAAGGGGGGGAACACCGTCACAATACACACAGGGCAGGGACCCCTACAATGGTCCAACCTTTGCTGAAATGCTGAAGAGCCCAGGAGCATGTCCACAGTCAAGGAAGTTGTAATGAAGGCAGTAACCTCACAGGAGGCAGCTAGATGCACAAGCCAGCAAATGGAAAGGAAAAGAGCTGTAGTAGTGGTAGGTGTGAAGGAACAAGAGGGCTCCACAAGGGAGGAATCGGAGACTAAAGACAAAGCTGCAATGGCAGGGATATTAAAGGAGATAGGAATGGAAGGAGCTGAACAAGACATAGAACAGTTTTTCCGGATTGGCCAGTGCAACAGAGAGAAAAAGAAATTGATCAAGGTAGTATTCAAGAGCGAGGACATCAAAGAGGACATCCTAGTAAAGAAGAGCAAACTGAGGTTTGCAAGGAACTACAAAGAGGTATATGTTCAGAGGGACATGACCAGAGACGAGGGAGTAGGGCAGCAGATGCAAGGAAAAGGCACAAGGAGAGGGAAGGGAGCCAGGGAACCTCAGCCTCCAACCCAGCAATCCCAGAGGGGAGTGGGAAACCCCAATCCAGCAACCCAGGCTCTTCACAGGGGAATGCAACACCCAGCCCACCACCCAATAGGGCCCCGCCCCTATCCCCAGCACAAACCCTTCCTTGCCCCTGCACAATGCCCATCATGAAACCCAAATCCTCCCCCTCCCCTTACCCCAAGTATCCCCTGCTTTCCCAGCCCCTGGTCTTCTTCCTGCCCCAAGCAGGCCTGAGCAAGACCAAAGCCCTCTATCCCCTACTCCACCTCCCCCAAACCCCTGTCAACTACACCGCAGGAGGGCGTGCCCTTTCCCAAGCAATCCCTGCCCCCTCACCCCCAGGACTTCTTCCTGCCCCAAGCAGGCCTGAGAAGACTTAAGCCCTCCATCCCCCACTCCACCTTCCCCTGAACCCCTGGCAACTACCTCACAGGAGGATGAGCCTACCCAAGTAGCAATGACCATGGAACAACTTCCTACACTTGTGGGGAGTGAGGGTGAAATTGGATATAAGAAAGTGAGCTTCAAGGTAATGTACTCAAACACTGATGGGATTACCAATAAAGTAAGTGAACTGGCAGAAAAGGCTCAAGAAGAAAACCCTGATGTAATAGGCCTAAAGGAAACAAAATTGTCAGGAGTCATAACAGATGCTGTGTTTCCAAAGGACTACTATATAGTAAGGAAAGAGAGGGAAGTGCGAGGAGGTGGAGGAGTGGCCCTGCTGATAAGGAAGGACTGGAGTTTTGATGAGATGGAAATTCCGGGCTGTGACGGATTCAGAGATTACATAACAGGAACTATAACAATGGGTAGACCTAAGGTAATAGTGGCAGTCATTTACAACCTCCCCTAAATGACAGAAGACCTAGACAGGAGTTTGATAGGAACAACATGGCAACCATTAATATAATAGAGAGAGCAGCTTCAGTTGCCTGCAGGAATGGTTCAAGACTCTTTATCATGGGCGATTTCAACCATGGAAAGATAGAATGGGGACCCACATGGAGGTGCAGATACATGGAGAGCTAAACTCTTGGAAGTGGCAACAAAGAATTTTCTGAGCCAACATGTCAAGGAACCCACAAGAATGCGAGGCAATGATGAACCAGCTAGATTCGATTTGATATTCACCCTGAATGAGTCAGAAATAAGGGAAGTTAAAGTTGAAGCCCCCATAGGAATGAGTGACCACAGTGTACTGACTTTGAGTACTTGGTGGAGGTAGGGATAACCTATCCAAGGATGGGATCGGAGGGAAAAAGACTGAATTACCGAAGAGGAAAATATGACGAGATGAGTAACTTCCTCAGGGGAATACTATGGGAAAGGGAACTTAGAGACAAGAATGTGCAGGTCATGATGGATTTTGTCACCCAGAAGCATCAGGAAGCTGCAGACAGGTTTATCTCCGCCCAAAAGGAGAAAAACGAAAAACAACAGAAAACCCCATGGTTCAACCAGGAATGCAAGATAGGGAAACAGCTCAGTAAAAGAACATGGAGAAACTACAGAAATAACATAACACCAGAGAGCAGGGGGAGATACCAGAGGGCCAGAAATGAGTACCACAGAGTGAGGAGGGAAGCAGAGAGACAGTTTGAAAATGACATCGCAAGTAAAGCCAAGACCCAACCAAAGCTGCTCCACAGCCACATCAGGAGGAAAACAGCAGTGAAGGAACAAGTGATGAAGCTGCGAAAAGGGGAGAACAGATACAAAGAGAAAGACAAAGAAGTGTGTGAAGAACTCAACAGGAGATTCCCGGAGGTCTTCACAATAGAACAAGGAGAAGCCCCTGCACTAAGTGAGGAGGCGGCAAACCAAGCAACCTTGGAGGAATTTGACCTCACCAGTGATGAGGTCAAAAGGTGTCTGCTGGAGCTGGATGTGACAAAGGCTGTTGGGCCTGACAGAATCTCACCATGGATACTAAAGGAAGGTGCAGAAGCACTATGTGTGCCACTCTCTATGGTGTATAACAGGTCGCCAGGTGTATAGCAGGTCGAAACTACAGGCCAGTTTCCTTAACTTATATACCATGCAAGGTGATGGAGAAGATCGTGAGGAAAAGGCTAGTAGAGCATCTGGAGGGACTTTGTAATGCACCGCCAACATGGGTTCAGGAATGGTAAATCATGCCTCACAGGTTTAATAGAATTTTATGTCCAGGCAACAAAAATTAGGCAGGAAAGAGAAGGGTGGGCTGACTGCATTTTCCTGGACTGTCAAAAAGCCTTTAACACAGTACCCCATAAAAGGCTGTTAAAAAAGTTGGAGCAACAGGCAGGAGTAAAAGGGAAGGTGCTCCAGTGGATAAGGAAGTACTTAAGTAACAGGAAACAGCGAGTAACGGTGAGGAGGGGAGACATCAGGGTGGCGATATGTCACCAGCGGAGTCCCACAGGGCTCAGTACTTGGACCCATCCTGTTTCTAATATATGTAAACGATCTTCCGGAGGATATAGACTGATTCCTCTCAATGTTTGCTGATGATGCAAAAATTATGACAAGAATCAAGACGGATGAAGATAGACAGAGACTACAGGATGACCTGGATAAACTGGAGGAATGGTCTAGAAAAATGGCTGCTAAAGTTCAACTCAGGAATGTGTAAGGTGATGAAATTAGGCGAAAGGAGCAGGAGGCTGAACACAAGATATCATCTGGGAGGTGAAATCCTGCAAGAGTCAAATAGAGAGAAAGATCTGGGGGTTGATATCACACCGAACTTGTCCCCACAGGCCCACATCAAAAGAATATCATCAGCGGCATATGCTAGCCTGGCCAACATAAGAACTGCCATTAGAAACTTGTGTAAGGAATCTTTCAGAACCCTGTATGCCACTTATGTAAGACTAATCCTGGAGTATGCCTCTCCAGCCTGGAGTCCATACCTAGTTAAGCACAAGACAAAGCTAGAGAAGATTCAGCAGTATGCCACCAGGCTCGTCCCGGAACTGAGAGGAATGAGCTACGAGGAAAGGCTAAAGGAGCTGAACCTCACATCCCTGGAAAACAGAAGAGTAAGGGGAGACGTGATAACCACCTACAAAATTCTCAGGGGAATTGATAGGGTTATCTTTAGGTTATCTTGAGATGGTTTCGGGGCTTTTTAGTGTCCCCGCGGCCCGGTTCTCGACCAGGCCTCCACCCCCAGGAAACAGCCCGTGACAGCTGACTAACACCCAGGTTCCTATTTTACTGCTAGGTAACAAGGGCATAGGGTGAAAGAAACTCTGCCCATTGTTTCTCGCCGGCGCCTGGTATCGAACCCAGGACCACAGGATCACAAGTCCAGCGTGCTGTCCGCTCGGCCGACCGGCTCTCACCAGGGTGGACAAAGACAAACTCTTCAGCACGGGTGGGACACGAACAAGGGGACACAGGTGGAAACTTAGTACCTAGATGAACCACAGAGACGTTAGAAAGATTTTTTTCAATGTCAGAGTAGTTAATAAATGGAATGCACTAGGCAGTGATGTGGTGGAGGCTGACTCCATACACAGTTTCAAATGTACATATGATAGAGCCCAATAGGCTCAGAAATCTGTACATCAGTTGATTGACAGTTGAGAGGCGGGACCAAAGAGCCAAAGCTCAACCCTTGCCAAGCACAATTAGGTAAGCACACACCTCTGTAGTGAATAGAGACTACAGTTAAGGACTGGCGCCCAGTCAATTCTCCCCGGCCAGGATACGAACCCATGCCAAAGCGCTCGCGAAGAGCTGGGTGAGTGTCTTACCACTGGGCCACGGGGACTCAAATTGCAAATTTGAAGGTAATGTAATGTATTTAGTAGGGGATAATTAGACGTGTTTTGTGTTAAATATATCTAATACTCGGTGCACCGCATAATTACCTTATTTAATTATTTTATCGTTTATTTCCTCCATAAACAAAATCTTCGTTAATTAAACAAATAATTATAACATATTTCAAATAAGCGTTTAGTCGGGTTGTTCCCAAAATGAATAATACAATTAAATAAGGGAAAAAAATAATGAAATATCTCTGCATATTTAACTTTACGAATTCGACTGAACTTAATGCTTTGTTTGTGAATCAGTCGTTGTTGGCCGACAACGCGGCCAAGTTCCCTGAGATGCGTCTCTCATGAAGGCATTTGTGAGGCATGAAAGGCCCTCATCAGAGACCATATAAGAACACACCTCCTGATAACTACCAGGAAAAAGTGGACGCGGTACGACATGGTCGGTAGACTTAACGAGGCGTGTGGAGCTCTCACCCCTGCCGCCAGGGTCTCTCTGCCGTTCAGGTGACGTCGACAGCACCCTTGTTTAACACTGTACTTGGCCAGTATTCCAAACATATATCGCTACTGTGTCTCAAACATTGCTTTTTTCAACCGTAAACAATATATTCGAATTTATGTCTTGACAAATAAGGTGGTTATTGTTGGGCAAGTGGGCGGAGTGGTCATCCCTGCCAGGCCCCTCAACAAATTGTACACATTTCCTGGAAAATGTGAGTATATTAATTGAACTCCAGCAACACTTTGAACCTGTTCAGGTGGGCTCTAACTTCATGTTAGCCTCATATTACTGCTGCTATTAGTATACGACATACCACTATTATATGTATTATACTAAGCTCTGGTATGCAATTCGGTAATAATATGAGCAAATATGTTGCGATGGTTCTATTTGAGTCTAGGGAGGGCTCACAACCGAGGGTCCCGGGTCCAGGAATGACGCAAAGGGTTTTTCAAGTTTTTTTTTCATCTGATGGCCCTATTCAGCTAGCAGTTAATTGGCCACTTCTCAGCGCTAAGGAACTAAATGTTGCGCTATTAATACAAATAAAATATAAGGTATTCATACGAGGAGTAGCACATTTAATATTTTAATATAGTCCCGCCCTCGTCACAGAGCGTCACCTAGCTGCCCTTTAACCTAATATATTGTCTTTATGACGCAATCGAACAGTCTCTCAAAATTGCAGGATTTAGTAAAAATTAAAGCACTAATACTGACGTTTTATGAGCATCGGTTTCAATAGGTTAATTAGGATACTTAGATTCTAATTAGGTAATACAAGGAATTTCTTTCAGCATAAAATTACAACACAGTTATATTTAGTTTGAGTATTGGGCCACCATGCATAGTAAGGTTTGGATACTTAGGTTAGGGAAGGATAGGGTATGATAATAAGGTTAGGGAAGGTTAGGTTAATTAGGTTAGGTATGTATAGGTTATGTTACTTAGGTTAGGTTTAATTGGTTAGGCAGAGAAAGGTTATGTTACTTAGGTTAGGAAATGTTAAGATAATTATGTTAGATTAGGGAAGGATAGGTTATGCAAGGTTAGGTTGGGGAAGGTTAGGTTATGTTACTACATTTAGGGAAGGTTTGGTTAATTATGTTAAGTTAGGCAAGGATAGGTTAGGCACAATTAAGTTAGGTTAGCGGCATATAAATACTTCGTTACTAAATTATGATGAGTAAATTTTTATTAATGGTCCTTATGAATTGATCATTAAAGTTTTTACTATTTAAAATATTGCATGGTAGAAAAACGTAGATCTTGAACCCATCATTAGCTTGGAGTGTCTTTATATACAATGACATCCAGGGGTATATATACATATATATAATCTGATATCCAGGAGTATATTTATATACCCTGATAGTCAGGAGTATATAATATACCCGGACGGCCAAGAGTGTATTAATATACTCTGACACCCAGGAGTATATTTATATACCCTTACAGCCAGGAGTATATTTTTAGATTCTTACACCCAGGAGTATATTTATATACTCTGACAGCCAGGAGTATATTTATATACCCTTACAGCCAGGAGTATATTTTTAGATTCTTACATCCAGGAGTATATTTATATACTCTGACAGCCAGGAAAATATTTATATTGGGGAGGAAAACTGACTCGTGAGATTTACTGATTTATTTTAATTAATTTTTAATTAATTTTTATTAATTTATTTCTTACGTTAATTTGTTTATTTCGATAGCGGACTGTATATTTATTTATTGATAATTATATTTATCAATATAATTGATAATCTATCAATTAATGGACTGGTAGACATTCACTACAAATGTTACTAGATGTTAGACTACATAGGTTAGTGAATAAACTTTAAGCCTTGTCTGATTAGAAGGCTTCAACATTCTGGCACGGGTGTAGAGCACGTGAGTAGCCAGCCAGACTCGTGGCCTCGCAATGTTGTGTACGATGTTATGTACAATATCATGTGCTGGGACCAATTTTATTTCTAATTTACGTAAATTATATGTTTACAGAAGTAGAATACTACATGTCAAAGTTCGCGGAAGACGTAAATGTTAATGAGAGGAGTTGTGACAGATAAGGATCCTCTAAGAGGGTCTGGACAGGTTGCAGAGATGGTCAGAGAAATGGCTACTGGAGTTCCACACTAGTAAATGTAAAGTTATGGAAATGGGATCAGGTGATAGGAGACCAAAGGGCCAGTACACAATGAAGAAGAATTGCCTACCTTTGACGATTCGAGAAAGAGACCTGGGAGTGGTCGTAACACCTAATCTAACTCCTGAGGCACATATAAATCGGATAACGACAACGGCGTACTCTACACTGGCAAAGGTAGAACATCATTCAGAAACCTGGCTCTTTACACTGCCTACGTGAGACCAGTCTTAGAATATGCCGCTCCATCACAGAGAGCCCACCTGAAGAAACACATAAGGAAACTGGAAAAGGTTCAGAAGTTTGCGAGAAAGCACGTCCCAGAGTTACGAGGGATGGGATATGAAGAGCGCCTGAAGGAACTGAACCTTACGGCACTAGAGAAAAGAAGGGAGAGGGGGGATATGATAGGAACGTATAAAATCCTCAAAGTGAAATATTGACAAAGTGAAATTAGATGAAATGTTCACACGTAATAGTAACAGAACGAGGGGACATGGGTGGAAGCTGGAACCTCAGATGAGTCACATTGATGTTAGGAAGTATTCATTTAGCGTGAGAGTAGTGGAAAAATGGAATGCACTTAAGGAACAGGTTGTGGAAGCAAACTCTATTCATAATTTTAAAACTAGATATGATAGGGATATGGGACAGGAGTCATTGTTCTAAACAGTCGATGGCTGGAAAGGCGGGATCCAAGAGTCAATGCTCGATCCTGCAGGCAAAAATAGGCAAAAAAAGTACAGGATGGAACATGATCGGTCACGTGGTCTCCCGTCTCTGAGTGACTCCTCATTAATAACTTCTCAACTTGCCTGCCAACGAGTTTTACACCGTAATATTTGCTTCAAATAAATTATTCAGTTTACATGTATACTAATATTCTGAAAAGAAGGATGGAGTTATTGCTCACCCGGTCGGCCGAGCGACCGGCGGGAGCCGGTTGGCCGAGCGGACAGCACGCTGGACTTGTGATCCTGTGGTCCTGGGTTCGATCCCAGGCGCCGGCGAGAAACACTGGGCAGAGTTTCTTTCACCCTATTCCCCTGTTACCTAGCAGTAAATAGGTACCTGGGTGTTAGTCAGCTGTCACGGGCTGCTTCCTGGGGGTCGAGGCCTGGTCGGGGACCGGGCCGCGGGGACACTAAAAAAAAAAAGCCTCTAAATCATCTCAAGATAACCTCAAGATAACCATCATCACCAAGCATGAGCCGTAAACCCCAAATGTTATACTTGACCTTCCTCGCAAGAATAATTTGCAGAGCACAAATATTGGAGAGGTTAACATGACACGTTTTCCGTTCCGGGTTGAAAAATGGCTACTCCCTCTCCCTGCCCTGCATCAGGCGTCTTCTACAGATGTGTTTTTTTTTCAAGAAGGGGAAAGAAGGTTTATAATTAAATTGTTTTCGAACTGGTAATTAAGGTCGTCCAGGGGAATGTTTTTATGATGTTCGCAGTCCAGAGACTGGAAGCATTCTTCTTTTAAATTTTTAGAAGAATTCACATTATTATTAGCTGGTGAATTAAAAGGCAACATGGCAATGGTATCCTCGTTTTCTTTGAATGGACAACAAAGAGAATTTGTATAATTTGTTAGTACAAATTCAGCAGCAATATTTTCTGCATGTTGTATTAAAGATTCGTAAATTGTGTCTTTTTTCCGACATATATATATACCCTGACAGCTAAGAAAATATTTAAATACTCTGACAGCCAGAAGTATATTTATATACCCTGACAACTAAGAGTATTTTTGTTTATTTTGGTATTTATTTATATATGCAAGAATTCTTACCGTCTTGTTCAGCCATTAGCACGCATAGCGTTTTGGGCAAGTCCTTAACCTTAATATTCCCAGGAATACGACCCCACCAAATTGTTTAACAAACAGGTACCTATTTACCTGTTGAGTAAACAGAGGCTACAGTTAAGGATTTGCGCCCAGTAAATCCTCCCCGGCCAACATTCGAACCCAGGACAAAGGGCTCGCGAAACGCCAGGTGAGCAACTTGCCATTATGCCACAGGGACTGTTTTTACATCCGTAACCCAGCAGCCAGTATACTACGATACTCCTGCTACCAGACGTATACTACGATAACTTTTCTGCCAGGAGTAGACTACGATACACATGCTGCCAGGAGTATACTACAATAACTCTGATGCCAGGAGTATACTACGATACCCCTTCTGTAAGGAATACTCTGCGATACCATTGATGACAGTATACAATGATTCCCCTTATGCTAGGAGTTCACTACGATACCCCTGCTGCCAGAACACTACCATACCCCTGCTGCCAGAACCCTACGATACCCCTGCTGCTAGAACACTACGATACCCCTGCTGCCAGCATACAACGATACCGGTGCTGCCAGCATACAACGATAGCCCCTGCTGCCAGAACACTACGATACCGCTGCTGCCAGCATACAACGATAGCCCTTGCTGCCAGAACACTACGATACCCCTGCTGCCAGAACACTACGATACCCCTGCTGCCAGAACACTACGAAACACGTGCTGACAGAACACTACGATACATCTGCATCCAGAGCACTACGATACCATGCTGCCAGCATACAACGATTCCCCTGCTGACAGAACACTACGGTGCCCCTGCTCCCATGAGTACACTACGATGCCCCTGCTGACAGAAATACACTACGATACCCCTGCTGCCAGGAGTACACTACGATACCCCCTACTGCTAGGAGTACACTTCAATACCCCTTGCTGCCAGGAGTACATTAATATACCCCTGCGGCCAGGAGTACACTACGATAAACCTGCTGCCAGGAGTACACTACAATTCCCCCTGTTGTCAGAAGTACACTACGATACCCATGCTGCAAGGAGTACTACCCAATACCCTACTGCAAGGAGTACACAACGATACCCCCTGCTGCCAGGAGTACACAACGATACCTCTACTGCCAGGAGTACAAATAATACACCTGCTGCCAAAAGTACACGACAATACTCCTGTTGTCAAGAGTACACTACGATACCCCTGCTGCCAAAAGTACATTACGAAACGAAAACCCTGCTGCAAGGCATACACAACGATACCCCTGCTGCAAGGAGTACACTACGATACCCCTTGCTACCAGGATTACACTACGATACACCTGCTGCCAGGAATACACTACGATATCCCTACTGATAGGAGTACAACTCAAAACCCATTGCTGCCAAGAGTACACTACGATATCCCTGCTGCCAGGAGTAAACTACAATACCCCTTCTGCAAGGAGTACGCTACGATACCCCCGCTGTCAAGAGTACACTACGATACCCCCGCTGTCAAGAGTACACTACGATACCCCCGCTGTCAAGAGTACACTACGATACCCCTGCTGTCAAGAATGCACTACGAAAACCTTGCTGCAAGGAATACACAACGATACTCCTGCTGCCAGGAGTAGACTACGATACCCATGTTGCCAAGAGTACACTACGATACCCATGATGCCAGGAGTACACTACGATATCCCTGCTGCAAGGATTACACAACGATACTTCATAGGCCAGGAGTAAACTACGATACCCCTGCTGCCATGAGTACACTACGATACCCCTGCTGCAAGGAGTACACTACGATACCCCTGCTGCCATGAGTACACTACAATAACCCTGCTGCAAGGAGTCCTCAACGATACCCTTGCTGCCAGGTGTACACGACAATACCCCTGCTGCCAGGTGTACACGACAATACCCCTGCTACCAGAAGTACACTACGATTCCCCTTCGGCCAGGAGTACACTTCGTTACCTCTGCTGCCAGGAGTATACTATAATACTCCAGTTGCCAGGAGTACAATACGATACCCCTGCTGCCAGGAGTACACTACAATACCCTTGTTGCCAGGAGTACACTACGATACCCCTTCTGCCAAGAGTACACAACGATACCCATGCTGCCAAGAGTACATTACGAAACCCCTGCTGCCAAGATTACACTGCGATATCCCTGATGCTAGGAGTACACAACGATCCCCCTGATGCCAGGAGTACACAACGATACCCCTGATACACCTACTGCCAGAAGAACACTACGATACCCCTGTTGCCAGGAGTACACTACGATACCCCTACTGCCAGAAGTTACACTACAGTACCACTTGCTGCTAGGAGTACACTACGATACCCCTGCGGCCAGGAGTAAACTACAATACCCCTTCGGCCAGGGGTACACTTCGTTACCTCTGCTGCCAGGAGTACACTACGATACCCCTACTGCCAAGAGAACACTACGATACCCCTGCTGCAAGGAGTACACAACGATACCCCTGTTGCCAGGAGTACACAACGATACCCCTGATGCTAGAAATACACAACGTTTCCTCTGATGCTAGGCTTACACTACGATTCCCTGATGCTGAGATTTCACTACGATACTCCTGATGCTGGGATTACACTACAATACTTCTGAGGCTAGGATTACACTACAATACTTCTGAGGCTAGGATTACACTACAATACTTCTGAGGCTAGGATTACACTGCGATACCCCTGATGCTGGGATTTCACTACGATACCCCTGATGCTGGGATTTCACTACGATACCCTTGCTGCCAGGATTACACTACATTACCCCTGTTGCCAGGAGTATACAACAATACACATGCTTCCAGGAGAACACAACGACACCCCTGCTGCCAGGAGTACACAACGACACTCCTGCTGCCAGGAGTACACAACGACACTCCTGCTGCCAGGAGTACACAACGACACTCCTGCTGCCAGGAGTACACAACGACACTCCTGCTGCCAGGAGTACACAACGACACTCCTGCTGCCAGGAGTACACAACGACACTCCTGCTGCCAGGAGTACACAACGACACTCCTGCTGCCAGGAGCTCACTACGATACCCCTGCGGCAAAGAGAACACTTCCATACCCTTGCTGCAACGAGTACAATACAATACCCGTGCTACCAAGAGAACACGACAATACACCTACTGCCAGAAGAACACTACGATAACCCTTTTTGCCAGGAGTACACTACGATACCCCTACTGCCAGAAGTACACTACAATACCCCTTGCTGCCAGAAGTACACAACTATACACCTGCGGCCAGGAATAAACTACGATACACCTGCGGCCAGGAGTACACTTCGTTACCTCTGCTGCCAGGAGTATACTACAATATCCCTGTTGCCAGGAATACAATACGATATTCATGCTGTCAGAAATACTCAACGATATCCCTGCGGCCAGGAGTACAATACGATACCTCTGCTGCCAAGAGCACACTACAATACCCCTGCTGCCAAGAATACACTACGATACCCCTGCTTCCAGGAGTACACTTCGATACCCCTGCTGACAGGAGTACACTACAATCCCGCAGCTGTACTGAAACGAGTACAATGCAATACCCGTGCTACCAAGAGAACACGACAATACACCTTCGGCCAGAAGAACACTACGATAACCCTTTTTGCCAGGAGTACACTACGATACCCCTACTGCCAGGAGTACAATACGATAATCATGCTACTAGGAGTACTCAACGATACCCCTGCGGCCAGGAGTACAATACGATACCCCTGCTGCCAAGAGTACACTTCGATACCCCTGCTGCCAAGAGTACACTACGATACCCCTGCTGCCAGGAGTACACTACGATACCCCTGCTGCCAAGAGTACACTTCGATACCCCTGCTGCCAAGAGTACACTTCGATACCCCTGCTGCCAAGAGTACACTACGATACCCCTGCGGCCAGGAGTACAATACGATACCCCTGCTGCCAAGAGTACACTTCGATACCCCTGCTGCCAAGAGTACACTTCGATACCCCTGCTGCCAAGAGTACACTACGATACCCCTGCTGCCAGGAGTACACAAAGATACCTCTGCTGCCAGGAGTACACAAAGATACCCCTGCGGCCAGGAGTACAATACGATACCCCTGCTGCCTAATTACTCAACGATACCCCTGCTGCCAAGAGTACACTACGATACCCCTGCTGCCAGGAGAACACAACGATACCCCTGCTGCCAGGAGTAAACTACGATACTCCTGCTGCAAAGAGTACACTACGATATCCCAGCTGCTAGGAGTACAGTACAATTCCCATGCTGTCAAGAGTACACGACAATACCCCTGCTGCAAGGAGTGAACTACGATACCCCAGCTACCAGGAGTACTCTACGATACCCCTGCTGCAAGGAACACACAACGACACCTCCGCTGCCAGGAGTACACTACAATACCCCTTTCTACCATGAGTACATAACCTTACCCCTGCTGACTGGAGTGCACTACGATACCCCTGCTGTTAAGACTACACTGCGATACTCTTTGCTGCCAGGAGGACGTTACCATACCCCCTGCTGCTGTGAGTACACTACGATACCCCTGCTTCTGTGAGTACACTACGATACCCCTGCTGCCAGAAGTTCACTACGATAACTTGCTGTAAGAAGTATGTTACGATACCCCTGCTGACAGGAGTACACAACGATACCCCTGCTGCCAGAAGTACACTTTAATACCTTGCCGCCAAAAGTTCATTACGATACCCCTGCTGCCAGGAGTCCACAACGATACCCTTGCTGCCAGATATACACTTCGATACCCCTGTTGCCAGAAGTACACTACGAAACCCCTGCTGCCAGAAGTACAATGCGATACTCCTTTCTGCCAGGAGTTCACTATGATACCCCTGCTTCCAGGAGTATACAACGATACCCCTAAGGCCAGGAGTACACTACAATACCCATTGCTGCCAGGAGCACACTAGGATTCCCCTGCTACCAAGAAAACACTACGATACCCCTGCTGCAAGGAGTACAATACGATTTCTCTGATTCCATTCAAAATGGAAAGAATTTTCCATTTTGTGTATGTTATTTTCATGTTATTTTGTGTGTTATTATTATCATCTTAACTCTTGTGGGTTGTGATGAGATCTGCCATTTATGTGTATTTTAGTTTGTGTTTGATAGGGAATTAGGTATGCTTAGGGGTGCCTTCTCGCCATGCCCTGTGACTGGGGGGACTGGTGCTCTGAAGCTACATAAACACCCTATACCCCCCACCCCCCACCCCCCGAAATGGCAAGGGGAGTTAGGGGCCAACATAGTCATTCTTGGCCAGTAATGTTAGGAAGATTAGGGTACCGGTGAGACCCCATCCAAACAGGGTAATTATTAATTAAATCTTAGCTAATAAATTACCATAATTTGCCCTGATATAACTGTCATATATAGGGTATGATTATTATTGCGGGTGCCTTTTGACAGGTGAAATTGAAGGGGAGGAAGAATTTGTAATAACTACCTGATACAACTGGTGACATGTGATTACACTTACATCCCCAGCAAGGAGTATTAGGGTGATTAGAGCATTCATATCTGGTTGTCGAGGCCCAAAGTACCATAGGGATAAGGGCTATCTCTCCAATAATTACTAACCTATGTAGTCTTAACATTGTAGGGAATGTCTACCAATCGATAATTTCGAAAGATAGACTATAACATTAATATCTCCCCCCCCCCCTCACCGCCAGCTTGTGTACGGAACGATTTGTGGGAATTTAATATCATTCAGTCCACTTTAAATTCGTACAGTCTACTATCGAAATACATAAATTAATCTAAGAAATAATTAATATAAATTACTTAATATTATAAATCTATATAAATAAAAATGGAAATGTTTGTTTGTGCATAACCGCTAATCTCCGAAAGTTCTTCACAGTTTGCTTTGAAATTTTCACACAACGTTCCATTCGCATCCGAGCAGGTTTTTATATACATACTATATAGATGTCACGTCTGTGACGGTAAAAAAAAATGCTTTTTCTGAAAAACTGTGTTTTTCATGTGAGGGAAATCTTCGAAAACTCTTTACCGATTGCTTTGAAATTTTGAAACAACGTTGCATTTGAATAGGTGCGTCTTTTATATACCTACTATATATTAATTAAATTAAATAATTTAAGAGGTAATTAATTAACTATTAATTACCTCTGACAAGTAAAAACACGCATCTTTTGAAAAAACAGCGCCATCTGTTGCACAGAATAGCAACATGCACGCTATACTAAATATGTCACGAATTCCATTTCAATGTTTCCGATTGCATTGATAAGTTTTTTTCATAGATTTCGATTTATTTTATTTTTTACTGAATTATTTTGTGTGACCTTGTGTTTGAATTGAGCTGTGTTGTTTACCATACTGTTCATTTCGTAAGTATAAGTATAGATGCCACACCTGTTACAGGTAAAACTATGATTTTCTTGAAAAACAGCACCATATGTTGCATGTAAGAGCAACGCACATGCTATTCTAAATATGTTACATTTCCATTTCAATGTTTCTGATTGCATTGATTAATTGAATTTTCATAGATTTTGATTCATTTTCATTTTGATTTAATTATTTTGTGTGATTTGCAATGGAATTGAGCTGTGTTGTTACCATACAGTTCATTTTGTGAGTATAGTTTATTTTTTTATTTTTTATATNCCGGAAAATTATAATAGTAGTCATATATAACCCCCCACCGAATGACAGAAGACCCAGACAGGAATATGATAGAAACAACATGGCCACCATCAATATAATAGAGAGAGCAGCTTCTGTGGCTAGCAGGAACGGATCCAGACTTCTAATCATGGGAGACTTCAACCATGGGAAGATAGATTGGGGGAACAGAGACCCACACGGAGGCCCAGACACATGGAGAGCTAAGCTGCTGGATGTGGCAACAAGAAACTTTCTAAGTCAACACGTCAAGGGACCGACAAGAATGAGAGGAGGGGATGAACCAGCCTTGCTTGATCTGATATTTACCCTAAATGAGTCGGATATAAGGGAAGTTAAGTTGGAAGCCCCCTTGGGAATGAGTGATCATAGTGTATTGAGCTTTGAGTACCTGGTTGAGCTAGGAATTATCACCCCCAAAAAAGAACTGGGAACCAAAGGGCTGGCGTACCGAAAGGGAAACTATGAGGAGATGAATAAATTCCTATGGGATATACATTGGGACACAGAACTCGGAACCAAGTCCGTACAAGACATGATGGACTATGTCACCCAAAAATGTCAGGAGGCTGTAAGCAGGTTTGTCCCAGCCCAACAGGAAAAAACAGAGAAGCAAAGGAAGAATCCGTGGTTTAATAGGGAATGTATGAAAGCAAAGGAGCTGAACAAAGGGCATGGAGGAACTTCCGTAATAACAGAACACCAGAAAGTAGAGAGAGATACCAGAGAACCAGGAACGAGTATGTCAGTGTGAGAAGAGCAGCTGAGAAAAGGTATGAAAATGATATAGCTAATAAAGCCAAGACTGAACCAAAGCTACTACACAGTCACATCAGGAGGAAGACAACAGTGAAGGAACAGGTGATTAAACTTAGGGTGGGCGAGGACAGGTACACAGAGAATGACAAAGAGGTGTGTGAAGAACTCAACAAAAGGTTCCAGGAGGTCTTTACAATAGAACAGGGAGATATCACGGCGCTGGGAGAGGTGGCAGCAAACCAGGTGACCTTGGATAGGTTCGAAATTACAAGAGATGAGGTCAAAAGCACCTATTGGAGCTGGATGTGAGAAAAGCTGTTGGGCCGGATGGAATCTCGCCATGGGTATTGAAAGAGTGTGCAGGAGCACTTTGCTTACCACTCTCCATAGTGTATAGTAAGTCACTGGAAACGGGGGACCTACCAGAAATATGGAAGACTGCTAATGTAGTACCAATATACAAAAAGGGTGACAGACAAGAGGCACTGAACTACAGGCCAGTGTCCTTAACTTGTATACCATGCAAGGTGATGGAGAAGATTGTGAGAAAAAACCTAGTAACACATCTGGAGAGAAGAGACTTCGTGACAACCCATCAACATGGGTTCAGGGAGGGTAAATCTTGCCTTACAGGCTTGATAGAATTCTACGATCAGGTGACAAAATTAAGCAAGAAAGAGAAGGGTGGGCGGACTGCATTTTTTTGGACTGTCGGAAAGCCTTTGACACAGTACCCCATAAAAGGTTGATGCATAAGCTGGAGAAACAGGCAGGAGTAACAGGTAGGGCGCTCCAGTGGATAAGGGAGTACCTAAGCAATAGGAAGCAGAGAGTTACAGTGAGGGGTGAGACCTCAGACTGGCGTGAAGTCACCAGTGGAGTCCCACAGGGCTCTGTACTTGGACCTATCCTGTTTCTGATATACGTAAATGATCTCCCAGAGGGTATAGACTCATTCCTCTCAATGTTTGCTGACGACGCCAAAATTATGAGAAGGATTAAGACAGAGGAGGACAGCTTGAGACTTCAAGAAGACCTGGACAAGCTGCAGGAATGGTCGAACAAATGGCTGTTAGAGTTTAACCCAAGCAAATGTAATGTAATGAAGATAGGGGTAGGAAGCAGGAGACCAGATACAAGGTATCATTTGGGAGATGAAATACTTCAAGAGTCAGAGAGAGAGAAAGACCTGGGGGTTGATATCACGCCAGACCTGTCCCCTGAAGCTCATATCAAGAGGATAACATCAGCAGCATATGCCAGGTTGGCTAACATAAGAACGGCCTTTAGAAACTTGTGTAAGGAATCTTTCAGAACATTATATACCACATATGTCAGACCAATCCTGGAGTATGCGGCTCCAGCATGGAGTCCCTATCTAGTCAAGCATAAGACTAAACTGGAAAAGGTTCAAAGGTTTGCCACCAGACTAGTACCCGAGCTGAGAGGTATGAGCTACGAGGAGCGACTGCAGGAATTAAACCTCACTTCGTTGGAAGACAGAAGAGTTAGGGGGGACATGATCACCACATTCAAGATTCTCAGGGGAATCGACAGGGTTGATAAAGACAGGCTGTTTAACACAAGGGGCACACGCACTAGGGGACACAGGTGGAAACTGAGTGCCCAAATGAGCCACAGAGATATTAGAAAGAACTTTTTTAGTGTCAGAGTGGTTGACAAATGGAATGCATTAGGAAGCGATGTGGTGGAGGCTGACTCCATACACAGTTTCAAGTGTAGATATGATAGAGCCCAATAGGCTCAGGAAACTGTACACCTGTTGATTGACGGTTGAGAGGCGGGACCAAAGAGCCAGAGCTCAACCCCCGCAAGCACAACTAGGTGAGTACAACTAGGTGAGTACACACACACACACACACACACACACACACACACATACACACACATACATACACTCACACACACTTACACACCTGTTCTGGGAGTTCAACTCCCCAATCCAGGCCCGAGGCCATGCTCGACTTGTGGAAGCTTGGTCCAACAGGCTGTTGCTAGGAACGGCCCGTAGGCCCACATATCCACCACAGCCCGGTGGGTCCGCCACTTCTTGAAGAAAATTATCTAGTTTTCTCTTGAAGATGTCCACGGTAGTTCCAACCAATATTTCTTATTTTCGCGGGGAGTATGCTGAACAACCGTGGACCTCTGATTGTATACAGTGTGCCTATGGCACCTCTGCTCTTCACTGGATCTATTCTGCATTTTCTTCTATATCGTTCACTCCAGTATGATGTTATTTTACTGTTTAGATTTGGGACCTGGCCCTCCAGTATTTTCCACGTGTATATTATTTGATATTTCTCTCTTCTCCTTTCTAGTGAGTATATTTGGAGAGATTTGAGATGATCCAAATAACTTAGGTGCTTTATCGCGTCTATGTATTCCGTATATGTTCTCTGTATTCCCTCTACTTCATCAATCTCTGCTGAGCTCTCGTAGGCACTCTCTCGGGGAAGTGAGTACCGAGCAGATACTCAAGACGGGACAGTGCAAGTGGGTTGAATAGTACAACCATTGTGATGGGATCTCTGGATTTGAACGTCATATTAATCCAACCTATAATTTTTCTGGCTAACGCAATATTTGGTTGGTTATGCTTCCTTAACGTTCGGTCATCAGACATCATCATTCCCAAATCCTTTACATGCTGCTTTTCTATTATGGCCAGATTTGATTGTAATTTTGTACCCTGTATTATGTTTAAGGTCATAACTTTTACCGTACCTGAGTACCTGGAATTTATCACTGTTAAACATCATGTTATTTTCTATTGCCCTTTCGAAAACTTTATTAATATCTGGTTGAAGTTTTTCAATGTCTTCAGCAGAGGTAATTTTCATGCTGATTTTTGTGTCATCTGTAAAGGATGATATGAAGCTGTGACTTGTATTTTTGTCTATATCTGACATGAGAATAAGGAAAAACAGTAATGAAAAAACTATAACCTGAGGTACAAAGCTTTTAACTGCACTTGGACTCAATTTTATATGATTGACTGTTACTTTTTGTGTTCTGTTCAACAAAAAACTGAGTATCCAGCGTCCAAGTTTACCGGTTATTCCCATTAACCTCGTTTTGTGTGTTATCACTCCAGGAGTCACATTTATCGAATAGGGCCAATACTGGCAGTGGTTTTTGCTTTTGATTTCGCATATGTGAAGGAATATTCAGGGTTTTTCTTCATTTATTGAATTGCTTTCCGTTCTAGTTGCCTTTCTTCAATCTGATATGGGTGTTTAAGTTTATGCTCGATTTCTTCAATTTCCCTGTTTAAAGTATTCCTTCTTTGCAGTGAAAGTTGTGTCTGCCTTTATTTCCGATATTTTTTCCTTCTTTTAAAGTGTCGTCTGCTTTCAAGTTCTCTTTCTATGCTGGACCTCTTTCTGATTTTTCTCAAAGGAACATGTTTCAGACAGACTTTATATGCTTCCGAAGACAGTTTTTCTATTCCTTCTGTAGGATTTTTATTACTTAGAACAGTTTCCTTTGGAATGTTTGAATGCTTCCTCTATATTTTCTCCTAGTCTATCCTTTTATTATTAAAATTGAATTTACAGAGGAACCCCTCTTGCTAGATCATTGTTTATGTTTATTCTGAGTATTGATGGTAGTTTGCACTTAACTGAGCTTGTAATCTGAGTATGTGGTATCTGAGATCATAATGTCCGCTGAAAGGGGGGGGGGGGTCAGTTAGTTTTTTAAAAGTTGTTCAATGTCAACCAATATTTTTGTCTAGTTGCATATGAAAAAAGCTGCAATTGTTCCAAGTTTCAGTACTGCAGCGTAAATAAAAAGGGGGATTTTTTATTTTTTTATTTTTTTCAACGAATATTGCACATTTTCAAGTGTTTATAAACAACCACACCATTCAGCTATAATCATTCTATGACACTTTTCTGTCACTTTAGCATATAATAAAGGATCTGTAGGAAGGGATTTTCCAAAACATCTTTAGTTTTCCTCATGCAAAAAGTCAAAGTTCCCCCCCCCCCAAAAAAAAAAAATATGCAAATATATCATGTTTAGTGCTATTATAAAATCAATAAATAAACTTAGGAAGAAAACCTTGTGCCAGATTTTAGGGACATACACTCTATATATAAGGTGTAAGTTTCATGTAAATTGAATAAAAAATGAAAGGGTTATAAGAATTTTTATATTACTTGAAAATAAATAAGAAAATAATAAAGTCTAAGGTGCTGCCATCTGTGACTGAAGTTGACATAAACCAATTTCCTCTAAAATTGGCACCCTTACAGATAGGCTTACGTGCAGTCAGGTGTATAAGTTTCATTCAAATCGTCCAATAAACAAATAAGAAAAATAAAATTTAAAAAAGAGAAACAAAAAACATTTAAATTTTATTTTTTTAACTTAATTTTTTGTTAATAAAACTAATTATATATATTTTTTAATATATGCTTTTGTGATAGCTGAGAGTCATAGACATGATTTCAGTTGACACATGTGTTTGATAATCGTTTTTGACCATTTTGGAATTTTTTTTGACACAGTGGGAGCCGGTCGGCCGAGCGGACAGCACGCTGGACTTGTGATCCTGTGGTCTTGGGTTCGATCCCAGGCGCCGGCGAGAAACAATGGGCAGAGTTTCTTTCACCCTATGCCGCTGTTACCTAGCAGTTAAATAGGTACCTGGGTGTTAGTCAGCTGTCACGGGCTGCTTCCTAGGGGTGGAGGCCTGGTGAAGGACCGGGCTGCGGGGACACTAAAAACCCCGAAATCATCTCAAGATAACCTCAAAAACAAGATGCTAGGGGAGCCGGTCGCTGAGCAGAAAGAACACTGGATGCGTGATCCTGTGGTCTCGGGTTCGATCCCGGGCACCGGCGAGAAACAATAGACAGAGTTTCTTTCACCCTGATGCCCCTATTACCTAGCAGTAAATAGGTATTTGGGAGTTAGTCAGCTGTCACAGGCTGCTTCCTGGGGGTGGAGGCCTGGTCGAGGACCGGGCCGCGGGGACACTAAGCCCCGAAATCATCTCAAGATAATCTCAAGATGCTGACTCCTGGTTGTCACCACTTCCCACCTGTTGCAGGTACTCTCGCTGGTCAAGGTTACCCCACGAAATACAATTGCCCTTGGAACATGGAACCACTAATGTTACGATAGAGTATTGTACTATGTTACCAGTTCAGTCACACTCCCACTCACATCCAGAACCACACACTCCTGCAGTCACTGCAGGTGGTATGGTCCTGCAGGATAATTTTCACACCACACACACACACACACACACACACACACATACTGTCGGGGTTTCACTGTTCGTGTTAGTGAAGGGTTAAAGCAACGGTAGACTGGATCTCCTCTCGAGGTGGTTGCTCTGACAATAACCCTTACTCACCGTCGTTCTGCGGGTCTTCCCTCGATCCTCTAGGCTCCACTGCACGCCCCGGAGAGTACCCCCAGTCGATTCCACAACCGGCCTTAAGTTGTAAAATGAGTGGAGACACAGATTATTCCCTCAATCTGTGGCCCGCCCCGACACAGAACTCTCACACAGCCTTCAAAGTCGCCAACTGGTGTTTTTAGGTGTCCAGTAACACTGCAGTGGTGAGGTGTAATTGTGGTAATTGTGGTAAGAGCAATTTCAAATAGTATGGTCTCAGGCAAGTCACTCTGTCTTACTTCCTTACACGGTCACAAGATCAATGGAGGGGATGATATCAAACACCAAAGAGTTTTGGTATTTTACTTAAAAGACAACGAGAAACATATATGCATCAAAAAACATATCAGGATCATTGTATAACAACTGCTCAATCTGTAGCAAAATAATCTGTGCGCACCGATATGGCAACATCCGGCAGCCCCTGCGTCACCTGTCAGATATCAGCTGACCGGGGCCCTCGCGACCGTGAGAAAAGACTAGTACTTGTTTTCTAATTCTATCACGATCCCCGTTTATTTAACTTTTCGCAAAACACTGTATTTAACATTCACATGGCATACTTATGATTTCACTGGGTTGCGATATACCACTTCACTGCCCTCACGATCAATATCTTATTCACAATGCTCTCACAGTGACTTTTCACCGTACCAAAAGATTACTCTATTCTTAATAATATTTACTGTGAATGCACTCGCTTGATCACTGAACTTATTTTTACATCTATACTTTCTCTTAAAGATTTATCACTGGCAATCACTTCACGTATATGATATTATTCAGTACACAGGCATGTACATAGATAAATCAGTAATCAAATTACAGGCATATATATATATATCATGAAGATCAATACACAGGCATTTATATCAATAAATCATGGAGATCAATACACAGGCATTTATATCAATAAATCATGGAGATCAATACACAGGCATTTATATCAATAAATCATGGAGATCAATACACAGGCATGTATATCAATAAATCTTGGAGATCAATACACAGGCATCTATATCAATAAATTCTAGGCTCATAGCCTAACACCAAATCTGGTTTACTACTAATATATATAATAATAATAATCACAGGAAATGAATTACAGTCACAGAAAATTCCTTAATGAATCCTGGTGCTTGCACACACCCACACATAGATATATATGTAAACTGATACTGTGAGCGCTCTGGGTAGCCTCACCACACGCTGTGCTCTCTGTGACTTAGACTCAAGTGAGACTTGCTCACGACATATAAAATATCCTGACAAGAATATATATAGCTAACTAAAGGGGAAATGGGAGGGTAACTGTAAACACCTACTTCACCTATCCTAGGATGACAGTTGGGTTGTAGCTCCTGGTCCAGGCTCTCGCCTCGTACACCCTCCAGAAACACAAGCCAACGCCTTAGGATTTTCGCGTCTCGCCGCTTTCTGTACACTGCAGGTCCGTGCTCCTCCCCTACAGTACGTCGCCGGGTTGAAGTCGGTCTCCTGGCCGTCAACTTTCCTCCCAACTACGGCAGCCAGCCTACGTCTCGGCGGTCGTCGCACGTTTCCCAAATAGTCCTTGTCACTGTACTCCCAGAGGAACTGCCTCTCACCACTACGAAGTCACTGTGAAGTTATCAGCCGTCCCAGACGATACTGCTTAAGCTCCACACGCACAGCACCCGACTTCAGAGCACTTGAAGCTCACTTCACTGTCAATTCCCTCGTCGTCTAGATATGTCACTAGGTATTTGGGAAGACTTCTCGACGTGCTTGCATCCAACTGTTGACTCGTAGGGTTCCACGAAGGTGGGGTTACTGTCAAACTTGACAGGATCGTCGATCACACGTTCAACCAAGTTGACAAGGTGGTCAACTCGATTCACTCACGGTGGATTGGCCCGGCCACTAAGCTGTCTCCTATACTGGTGAACTGCCAAGGACGTCACACGCGACGATGCCTGGCCCACTTCTTGCAACGCACCTGTTCCGAGCACTTGTTGCTCAATATTCTGTCAATTCCTTATCTGAGCCACATCTGGGTTGCAGGAAGACCTCACAGAGTGCGCGCTAACAACTGGAGACGCTTACATCCACCGGAGCTCGGTAATCCGTCACTCAAACAGGATGACCGATCGCACGTCCTGCCTCTCGGACGCGTCGTGTGAGACTGATAGCGCGAAGGCGCCGCCACGGCTGGACCCCTTGCCTATGTGACGTCACATTTTCCAAAGTCGTTTTCATTGGCTCCCAGTGCCACGTCGCTGACGGTGACCAATCTGGCGACACTGACGTCACACAGTTTTGGCGGGAGAACAGACTCGCCAGCGCCATTTTGGCTCCCTAAAGGGCCTATCCCACAGGCCAAAACATCCTTCTTTCACGAATTTCTCGGCTCTTCGAGAATACTAGTCTCTCCCACATATGTTCAACTGATGCCTGCAATGTAGAGAACGCTCGGGAATAGTGGACATGACTCTTACGGCAGGCGTGGGAGAATTAGAAGGGGGGGAACACCGTCACATACCCCTCCCCTTAAAATAAGAGTCATGTCTGGTTAGTGCATGCGGGACAACGCATCTGCGACTACGTTGTCCTTTCCACTGAAAATCTTGGCTTCCAGCCAGTATTGCAGCCGCCAATGTGTGACACTCCTCATGTGTCTGCCGACCGTCTTCAAGGTCATCCTTGGCGTCCACTGCTTACCTATTACAGACCAAGGGCTCCACACCTCGCGTCCGTTCACCAGCTGGAACTGTGAGAAGTTTCACGGTTCTGCCACTACTTGACGAACGACCAACAAAACGGGGTCCACCGTCTCTTCCCATTCGTCTTCCTGCCC
>WNGS01001541.1:0-10992 GCA_020271785.1 Procambarus virginalis
GTGTACACACAGAGTGTATACAGAGTGTACACAGAGGAGACAAACACACCATCAGCTGGAGGCGATCCAGAACACCTGCACTAAACACCTGTAATACAACAGAGGCTGCAGGAGAATACTCACCCCGGTCTGGTAGAAGACCCGGTAGGCGGGTGGGTGGAGGTCGCGGGCGGGTGGGTGGAGGTCGCGGGCGTGCGCGAGGAGGTCGCGGGCGTGCGCCAGGAGAGGTTCCAGGGGGTTGGGTGGAGGTACTCTGGATGAATGAGTGTACTCCGCTCCCAGGAGCGCCACAGTCCACAACCGCAGTAACACGTCCCAAGTACGCTTGTTGGACATCGTTTGAGGGAGGCTGAGGTAGTAGCCGCTTCGTTGCTCCGTCACTCGTAGAATGTCTCCTATTGTGGATATCTTCGAGGTAGTGTGGAAGGAAATGTTAAAGTCTGGCAAAGCTTGGCGACGAGATGCAACCCGCTTCGCACCTCTCTCTCTGATTACTCAGGTACTACTAAGCTCCCGAGGCTGGGTCGCTGCCTCTTATACCCTCGGCTGCGCGGGTCTCAATGGAAGGGGCGGAGCTATTTCCTTCACTTCGAGTTTCTCAATGAACGTGAGGCGGACCCTGGCGACGGCGCATGCGCACACCACTCACCACTACTACTGTTTACCTTCACCTGCGGCGTGACCTCTCACACACCACCACACACACACCACACACACCACACACACCCCCCACTCTCGCGATTTGCCACTCCGTAACAAAATGCGACGGTTTGGACAAGACACAAACGTTAAAAAATGTGTATACCCCACATTGCTAGAAATGCCCACTTTCCCGTTCAACTATTGGGTATCTTAATGATGTATAGAATTCGATTCATCTATCTATATGAGAGAGTTCTCCCTCTACAGTCTACACGGACGAGAGAACTCTCCCTCTAAACGGACGAGAGAACTCTCCCTCTAAACGGACGAGAGAACTCTCCATCTAAACGGACGAGAGAACTCTCCATCTACACGGACGAGAGAACTCTCCATCTACACGGACGAGAGAGCTCTCCATCTACACGGACGAGAGAACTCTCCATCTACACGGACGAGAGAACTCTCCATCTACACGGACGAGAGAACTCTCCATCTACACGGACGAAAGAACTCTCCATCTACACGGACGAGAGAACTCTCCATCTACACGGACGAGAGCTCTCCATCTACACGGACGAGAGAACTCCCCATCTACACGGACGAGAAAACTCTCCATCTACACGGACGAGAGAACTCTCCATCTACACGGACGAGAGAGCTCTCCATCTACACGGACGAGAGAACTCTCCATCTACACGGACGAGAGAACTCTCCATCTACACGGACGAGAGCTCTCCATCTACACGGACGAGAGAACTCTCCATCTACACGGACGAGAGAGCTCTCCATCTACACGGACGAGAGAGCTCCATCTACACGGACGAGAGAACTCTCCATCTACACGGACGAGAGAACTCTCCATCTACACGGACGAGAGAACTCTCCATCTACACGGACGAGAGAGCTCTCCATCTACACGGACGAGCCAGCTCTCCATCTACACGGACGAGAGAACTCTCCATCTACACGGACGAGAGAACTCTCCATCTACACGGACGAGGCAGCTCTCCATCTACACGGACGAGGAGCTCTCCATCTACACGGACGAAAGAGTTCTCCATCTACACGGACGAGAGAACTCTCCATCTACACGGACGAGAGAGCTCTCCATCTACACGGACGAGAGAGCTCTCCATCTACACGGACGAGAGAGCTCTCCATCTACACGGACGAGAGAGCTCTCCATCTACACGGACGAGAGAGCTCCATCTACACGGACGAGAGAGCTCCATCTACACGGACGAGAGCTCTCCATCTACACGGACGAGAGAGCTCTCCATCTACACGGACGAGAGAGCTCTCCATCTACACGGACGAGAGAGCTCTCCATCTACACGGACGAGAGAGCTCTCCATCTACACGGACGAGAGAGCTCCATCTACACGGACGAGAGAACTCTCCATCTACACGGACGAGAGAGCTCTCCATCTACACGGACGAGAGAGCTCCATCTACACGGACGAGAGAGCTCCATCTACACGGACGAGAGCTCTCCATCTACACGGACGAGAGAGCTCTCCATCTACACGGACGAGAGCTCTCCATCTACACGGACGAGAGAACTCTCCATCTACACGGACGAGAGCTCTCCATCTACACGGACGAGAGAGCTCCATCTACACGGACGAGAGAACTCTCCATCTACACGGACGAGAGAGCTCTCCATCTACACGGACGAGAGCTCTCCATCTACACGGACGAGAGAGCTCTCCATCTACACGGACGAGAGAACTCTCCATCTACACGGACGAGAGAACTCTCCATCTACACGGACGAGAGAACTCTCCATCTACACGGACGAGAGAACTCTCCATCTACACGGACGAGAGAACTCTCCATCTACACGGACGAGAGAACTCTCCATCTACACGGACGAGGAGGTCTCCATCTACACGGACGAGAGAACTCTCCATCTACACGGACCAGAGAGCTCTCCATCTACACGGACGAGGACCTCTCATCTACACGGACGAGCAGCTCTCCATCTACACGGACGAGAGAACTCCATCTACACGGACGAGAGAACTCTCCATCTACACGGACGAGAACTCTCCATCTACACGGACGAGAGAACTCTCCATCTACACGGACGAGAGAACTCTCCATCTACACGGACGAGAGAACTCTCCATCTACACGGACGAGAGAACTCTCCATCTACACGGACGAGAGAACTCTCCATCTACACGGACGAGAGAACTCTCCATCTACACGGACGAGAGAACTCTCCATCTACACGGACGCGAGAACTCTCCATCTACACGGACGAGAGCTCTCCATCTACACGGACGAGAGAACTCTCCATCTACACAGACGAGAGAACTCTCCATCTACACAGACGAGAGAACTCTCCATCGACACGGGCCAGAGAACTTTCCACCTACACGGACGAGAGAGCTCTCCATCTACACTGACGAGAGAACTCTCCATCTACACTGACGAGAGAACTCTCCATCTACACGGACGAGAGAACTCTCCATCTACACGGACGAGAGAACTCTCCATCTACACGGACGAGAGAACTCTCCATCTACACGGACGAGAGAACTCTCCATCTACACGGACGAGAGAACTCTCCATCTACACGGACGAGAGAACTCTCCATCTACACGGACGAGAGAACTCTCCATCTAGACGGACGAGAGAACTCTCCATCTACACGGACGAGAGAACTCTCCATCTAGACGGACGAGAGAACTCTCCATCTACACGGACGAGAGAACTCTCCATCTACACGGACGAGAGAACTCTCCATCTACACGGACGAGAGAACTCTCCATCTACACGGACGAGAGAACTCTCCATCTACACGGACGAGAACTCTCCATCTACACGGACGAGAGAACTCTCCATCTACACGGACGAGAGAACTCTCCATCTACACGGACGAGAGAACTCTCCATCTACACGGACGAGAGAGCTCTCCATCTACACGGACGAGAGAGCTCTCCATCTACACGGACGAGAGAACTCTCCATCTACACGGACGAGAGAGCTCTCCATCTACACGGACGAGAGAACTCTCCATCTACACGGACGGGAGAACTCTCCATCTACACGGACGAGAGAACTCTCCATCTACACGGACGAGAGAACTCTCCATCTACACGGACGAGAGAACTCTCCATCTACACGGACGAGAGAACTCTCCATCTACACGGACGAGAGAACTCTCCATCTACACGGACGAGAGAACTCTCCATCTACACGGACGAGAGAACTCTCCATCTACACGGACGAGAGAACTCTCCATCTACACGGACGAGAGAACTCTCCATCTACACGGACGAGAGAACTCTCCATCTACACGGACGAGAGAACTCTCCATCTACACGGACGAGAGAACTCTCCATCTACACGGACGAGAGAACTCTCCATCTACACGGACGAGAGAACTCTCCATCTACACGGACGAGAGAACTCTCCATCTACACGGACGAGAGAACTCTCCATCTACACGGACGAGAGAACTCTCCATCTACACGGACGAGAGAACTCTCCATCTACACGGACGAGAGAACTCTCCATCTACACGGACGAGAGAACTCTCCATCTACACGGACGAGAGAACTCTCCATCTACACGGACGAGAGAACTCTCCATCTACACGGACGAGAGAACTCTCCATCTACACGGACGAGAGAACTCTCCATCTACACGGACGAGAGAACTCTCCATCGACACGGGCCAGAGAACTTTCCACCTACACGGACGAGAGAGAGCTCTCCATCTACACCGACGAGAGAGCTCTCCATCTACACCGACGAGAGAACTCTCCATCTACACGGACGAGAGAGCTCTCCATCTACACGGACGAGAGAGCTCCATCTACACAGACGAGAGAACTCTCCATCTACACAGACGAGAGAACTCTCCATCTACACGGACGAGAACTCTCCATCTACACAGACGAGAGAACTCTCCATCTACACGGACGAGAGAACTCTCCATCTACACAGACGAGAGAACTCTCCATCTACACGCACCAGATATCGTGGCACCCCCCCCCCCCCCGCCAGTGACCCATACGTAACATATACGACGTGTCAGAACACGCTGGAGCGCCGCGATACCGACCTTCTCTATAAGGTTCACTCTCGACAGGTCGGTGGGATGGTTCGGGTTCGCACGGTTCTGGTGAGGCAAAACAGTTGTATTATTTACGTTTTTGGTTAAGGAGAACAGTTCCGTTATTGACGTTTTTGGCCAGACAAGACAATTGCTAGTCGCGAGCAAAGGGGTGGGGGGGTGGGAGGGGGGGAGGGGGGCCCAAACATCTCAATCCTTCCGCAGGAATCGAACCCGAGACCTTTCGGTTGTGACGGCGCTGCCCATATGTGTCGCACTATTTTCTGTTGTAGTATATGTAACACGGTCAATGTTTTTCCAGGTTGTTGTGGCGAGCTCCCTGCATGTTGAAGACTTGCTTCCCCCGCCCACACCCCAACCCCCTTTAACTGCCCCCACCCCTTCAACCCCTCTCTGCCCCCCCCCCCCCCTGTCAGAAAATGTAACCAATCAGACCTGCACATCCCTATGGACCAATCAGAGGCGGCGACTTCCAGCACAAAGCCTGATTCAGCCAATGACCGGCGAGCATCTATAGCAACACGCCCAAAGGGCCCGCCCACACGCCCCGAGGGCCCGCCCACACGCCCACACAGGCCGCCCACGGCTCCTAACCCGTGTCCAGGGGCCTCCTGGCGCCGCTCTGACCTTCAAGTGCCTTAGTTGGACCAGGAGACTGTGGCATCTTGGCGCTCTGGCACTCCTTGGTCCACCCCTCCTTGGTCCACCCCTCCTTGGTCCACCCCTCCTTGGCTTGGTCCACCCCTCCTTGGCTTGGTCCACCCCTCCTTGGCTTGGTCCACCCCTCCTTGGCTTGGTCCACCCCTCCTTGGCTTGGTCCACCCCTCCTTGGCTTGGTCCATCCCCTCCTTGGCTTGGTCCACCCCTCCTTGGCTTGGTCCACCCCTCCTTGGCTTGGTCCACCCCTCCTTGGCTTGGTCCACCCCTCCTTGGCTTGGTCCACCCCTCCTTGGCTTGGTCCACCCCTGCTTGGCTTGGTCCACCCCTCCTTGGCTTGGTCCACCCCTGCTTGGCTTGGTCCACCCCTCCTTGGCTTGGTCCACCCCTGCTTGGCTTGGTCCACCCCTCCTTGGCTTGGTCCACCCCTCCTTGGCTTGGTCCACCCCTCCTTGGCTTGGTCCACCCCTCCTTGGCTTGGTCCACCCCTCCTTGGCTTGGTCCACCCCTCCTTGGCTTGGTCCACCCCTCCTTGGCTTGGTCCACCCCTCCTTGGCTTGGTCCACCCCTCCTTGGCTTGGTCCACCCCTCCTTGGCTTGGTCCACCCCTCCTTGGCTTGGTCCACCCCTCCTTGGCTTGGTCCACCCCTCCTTGGCTTGGTCCACCCCTCCTTGGCTTGGTCCACCCCTCCTTGGCTTGGTCCACCCCTCCTTGGCTTGGTCCACCCCTCCTTGGCTTGGTCCACCCCTCCTTGGCTTGGTCCACCCCTCCTTGGCTTGGTCCACCCCTCCTTGGCTTGGTCCACCCCTCCTTGGCTTGGTCCACCCCTCCTTGGCTTGGTCCACCCCTCCTTGGCTTGGTCCACCCCTCCTTGGCTTGGTCCACCCCTCCTTGGCTTGGTCCACCCCTCCTTGGCTTGGTCCACCCCTCCTTGGCTTGGTCCACCCCTCCTTGGCTTGGTCCACCCCTCCTTGGCTTGGTCCACCCCTCCTTGGCTTGGTCCACCCCTCCTTGGCTTGGTCCACCCTCCTTGGCTTGGTCCACCCCTCCTTGGCTTGGTCCACCCCTCCTTGGCTTGGTCCACCCCTCCTTGGCTTGGTCCACCCCTCCTTGGCTTGGTCCACCCCTCCTTGGCTTGGTCCACCCATCCTTGGCTTGGTCCACCCCTCCTTGGCTTGGTCCACCCCTCCTTGGCTTGGTCCACCCCTCCTTGGCTTGGTCCACCCCTCCTTGGCTTGGTCCACCCCTCCTTGGCTTGGTCCACCCCTCCTTGGCTTGGTCCACCCCTCCTTGGCTTGGTCCACCCCTCCTTGGCTTGGTCCACCCCTCCTTGGCTTGGTCCACCCCTCCTTGGCTTGGTCCACCCCTCCTTGGCTTGGTCCACCCCTCCTTGGCTTGGTCCACCCCTCCTTGGCTTGGTCCACCCCTCCTTGGCTTGGTCCACCCCTCCTTGGCTTGGTCCACCCCTCCTTGGCTTGGTCCACCCCTCCTTGGCTTGGTCCACCCCTCCTTGGCTTGGTCCACCCCTCCTTGGCTTGGTCCACCCCATCCTTGGCTTGGTCCACCCCTCCTTGGCTTGGTCCACCCCATCCTTGGCTTGGTCCACCCCATCCTTGGCTTGGTCCACCCCATCCTTGGCTTGGTCCACCCCATCCTTGGCTTGGTCCACCCCATCCTTGGCTTGGTCCACCCCATCCTTGGCTTGGTCCACCCCTCCTTGGCTTGGTCCACCCCTCCTTGGCTTGGTCCACCCCTCCTTGGCTTGGTCCACCCCTCCTTGGCTTGGTCCACCCCTCCTTGGCTTGGTCCACCCCTCTTTGGCTTGGTCCACCCATCCTTGGCTTGGTCCACTCCTCCTTGGCTTGGTCCACCCCTCCTTGGCTTGGTCCACCCCTCCTTGGCTTGGTCCACCCCATCCTTGGCTTGGTCCACCCCTCCTTGGCTTGGTCCACCCCCTCTTTGCTTGGTCCACCCCTCCTTGGCTTGGTCCACTCCTCCTTGGCTTGGTCCACCCCTCCTTGGCTTGGTCCACCCCTCCTTGGCTTGGTCCACCCCATCCTTGGCTTGGTCCACCCCCTCCTTGGCTTGGTCCACCCCTCCTTGGCTTGGTCCACCCCCTCCTTGGCTTGGTCCACCCCTCCTTGGCTTGGTCCACCCCTTCTTGGCTTGGTCCACCCCTCCTTGGCTTCGTCCACTCCTCCTTGGCTTGGTCCACCCCTCCTTGGCTTGGTCCACCCCTCCTTAGCTTGGTCTACCCCCCTTTGGCTTGGTCCACCCCTCCTTGGCTTGGTCCACTCCTCCTTGGCTTGGTCCACCCCTCCTTGGCTTGGTCCACCCCTCCTTGGCTTGGTCCACCCCATCCTTGGCTTGGTCCACCCCTCCTTGGCTTGGTCTACCCCCTCTTTGGCTTGGTCCACCCCTCCTTGGCTTGGTCCACTCCTCCTTGGCTTGGTCCACCCCTCCTTGGCTTGGTCCACCCCTCCTTGGCTTGGTCCACCCCATCCTTGGCTTGGTCCACCCCCTCTTTGGCTTGGTCCACTCCTCCTTGGCTTGGTCCACCCCTCCTTGGCTTGGTCCACCCCTCCTTGGCTTGGTCCACCCCATCCTTGGCTTGGTCCACCCCGTCCTTGGCTTGGTCCACCCCGTCCTTGGCTTGGTCCACCCCGTCCTTGGCTTGGTCCACTCCTCCTTGGCTTGGTCCACCCCATCCTTGGCTTGGTCCACCCCTCCTTGGCTTGGTCCACCCCATCCTTGGTTTGTTCCACCCCTCCTTTGCTTGGTCCACCCCATCCTTGGCTTGGTCCACCACATCCTTGGCTTGGTCCAATCCTCCTTGGCTTAGTCCATCCCATCCTTGGCTTGGTCCACCCCATCCTTGGCTTGGTCCACCCCTCCTTTGCTTGGTCCACCCCATCCTTGGCTTGGTCCACCACCTCCTTTTCTTGGCCCACACATCTTTGGCTTGACCCACACCTCCCTGGCTTGGCCCACACTTCCCTGGCTTGGCCCACATTTCCCTGGCTTGGTCCACACCTCCCTGGCTTGGCCGACACCTCCCTGGCTTGACCGGCACCTTCCTGGCTTGGCTCACACTTCCCTGGCTTGGCCCACACTTCCCTGGCTTGGCCCACACCTCCCTGGCTTGGCCCACACCTCCCTGGCTTGGCCCACACCTCCCTGGCTTGGCCCACACCTCCCTGGCTTGGCCCACACCTCAATGGCTTGGCCCACACCTCAATGGTTTGGCTCACGCGTCTCTGGCTTGCCCCATACATCTCTGGCTTGGCCCACACTTCCCTGGCTTGGCCCACACCTCCCTGGCTTGGCTCACACCTCCCTGGCTTGACCCACACCTCCCTGGCTTGGCCCACACCTCAATGGCTTGGCCCACACCTCCCTGGCTTTGCTCACACGTCTCTGGCTTGCCCCACACATCTCTGGCTTGGCCCACACTTCCCTGTCTTGACACACACCTCCCTGGCTTGGCCCACACATCCCTGGCTTGACCCACACCTCCATGGCTTGGCCCACACCTCCCTAGCTTGGCTCACACGTCTCTGGCTTGCCCCACACCTCCCTGGCTTGGCCCACACCTCCCTGGCTTGGCACACACCTCCCTGGCTTGGCACACACCTCCCTGGCTTGGCCCACACCTCCCTGGCTTGGCCCACACCTCCCTGGCTTGGCCCACACCTCCCTGGCTTGGCCCACACCTCCCTGGCTTGGCCCACACCTCCCTGGCTTGGCCACACCTCAATGGCTTGGCCCACACCTCAATGGCTTGGCTCACACGTCTCTGGCTTGCCCCACACATCTCTGGCTTGGCCCACACTTCCCTGGCTTGGCCCACACCTCCCTGGCTTGGCCCACACCTCCCTGGCTTGGCCCACACATCCCTGGCTTGGCCCACACATCCCTGGCTTGGCCCATACCTCAATGGCTTGGCCACACCTCATGGCTTGGCTCACACGTCTCTGGCTTGGCCCACACCTCAATGGCTTGCCCCACACCTCCCTAGCTTGGCCCACACCTCCCTGGCTTGGCCCACACCCCCCTGGCTTGGCCCACACCTCCCTGGCTTGGCCCACACGTCCCTGGCTTGGCCCACACCTGCTGTAACAGTCAAAGTGGTGATGGGGCTTTACTAGCAAGATGCCTGGGGTCTTGTGGCCGGGTCTTATGTTGGTCTCCTTCACTGGGAACCTTCCTTCCTGGGGTGGTTGCTGGGGGAGGCCTGGGGTGCTCGCTGGGGGAGGCTTGGGGTGCTCGCTGGGGGAGGCTTGGGGGTGTTCGCTGGGGGAGGCTTGGGGTGTTCGCTGGGGGAGGCTTGGGGTGCTCGCTGGGGGAGGCTTGGGGTGCTCGCTGGGGGAGGCTTGGGGTGCTCGCTGGGGGAGGCTTGGGGTGCTCGCTGGGGGAGGCTTGGGGTGTTCGCTGGGCGAGGCTTGGGGTCTTCGCTGGGCGAGGCTTGGGGTGCTCGCTGGGCGAGGCTTGGGTGCTCGCTGGGGGAGGCTTGGGGTGTTCGCTGGGGGAGGCTTGGCGTGTTCGCTGGGGGAGGCTTGGGGTGTTCGCTGGGGGAGGCTTGGGGGTGTTCGCTGGGGGAGGCTTGGGGTGTTCGCTGGGGGAGGCTTGGGGTGTTCGCTGGGGGAGGCTTGGGGTGTTCGCTGGGGGAGGCTTGGGGTGTTCGCTGGGGGAGGCTTGGGGTGTTCGCTGGGGGAGGCTTGGGGTGTTCGCTGGGGAGGCTTGGGGTGCTCGCTGGGGGAGGCTTGGGGTGCTCGCTGGGGGAGGCTTGGGTGTTCGCTGGGGAGGCTTGGGGTGTTCGCTGGGGGAGGCTTGGGGTGCTCGCTGGGGGAGGCTTGGGGTGTTCGCTGGGGGAGGCTTGGGGTGTTCGCTGGGGGAGGCTTGGGGTGTTCGCTGGGGGAGGCTTGGGGTGTTCGCTGGGGGAGGCTTGGGGTGTTCGCTGGGGAGGCTTGGGGTGCTCGCTGGGGGAGGCTTGGGGTGCTCGCTGGGGGAGGCTTGGGGTGTTCGCTGGGGGAGGCTTGGGGTGTTCGCTGGGGGAGGCTTGGGGTGTTCGCTGGGGGAGGCTTGGGGTGTTCGCTGGGGGAGGCTTGGGGTGTTCGCTGGGGGAGGCTTGGGGTGTTCGCTGGGGGAGGCTTGGGGTGCTCGCTGGGGGAGGCTTGGGGTGTTCGCTGGGGGAGGCTTGGGGTGTTCGCTGGGGGAGGCTTGGGGTGTTCGCTGGGGGAGGCTTGGGGTGTTCGCTGGGGGAGGCTTGGGGTGTTCGCTGGGGGAGGCTTGGGGTGTTCGCTGGGGGAGGCTTGGGGTGTTCGCTGGGGGAGGCTTGGGGTGCTCGCTGGGGGAGGCTTGGGGTGTTCGCTGGGGAGGCTTGGGGTGTTCGCTGGGGGGAGGCTTGGGGTGTTCGCTGGGGGGGGAGGCTTGGGGTGCTCGCTGGGGGGGCTTGGGGTGTTCGCTGGGGGAGGCTTGGGGTGTTCGCTGGGGGAGGCTTGGGGTGTTTCGCTGGGGGAGGCTTGGGGTGTTCGCTGGGGGAGGCTTGGGGTGCTCGCTGGGGGAGGCTTGGGGGTGTTCGCTGGGGGAGGCTTGGGGTGTTCG